>JAPMOQ010046078.1:278240-307458 GCA_026543055.1 Argiope trifasciata
ATATATATATATATATATACAATGAAGTGACAAAAGTCATGGGATAGCAATATGCAAATATACAGATGGCAGTAGTATCGCAGCGAAAAAGTATTAATGCGCAGTTCGTTTTCCAGAGCTTTCATTTGTGTTCAAGTTATTCATGTGAACAGGTTTTTCGTGATTTATGGCGGCACGACGAGAATTAACAGACTTTGAACGTGGAATGTTAGTTGGAGCTAGACGCAAGGGTCATTCCATTGCGGATATCGTTAGTGAATTCAACATTCCGAGATCCACAGTATCAAGAATGTGCCGAGAGTATGAAATTTCAGGCATCACATCCCATCATGGACAGCGCAGTGGGCAACCACCTGCACTTAACGACCGAGACCGCCGACGTCTGTGTAGAATGGTCAATGTTAATAGACACGCAACATTTCGTCAAATAACTGCAGGAATCAATGTGGGACGTACGAGGGACGTGTCCGATAGGACTGTGCGGCGAAATTTGTCTTCCTTGGGCTATGACAGCAGAAGACCGACTAGAGTGCCTTTACTGACAGCCTTTACTCTCCTGGGCTCGTGAGCATATCGACTGGTCCCTAGACCAGTGGAAAACCGTGGCGTGGTTAGATGAGTCACGATTTCAGTTGTTACGAGCTGATGGTAGAGTTCGAGTGTGGCGCAGACAACACGAAGCCATGGATCCAAACTGTCAGCAAGGCACTGTTCAAGCTGGTAGTGGCTGCATAATAGTGTGGGCTGTTTTAAATGGCATGGACTTGGTCCTCTGGTGCAACTGAACCGATCATTGACTGGAAATGGTTATGTTCAGCTGCTTGCAGATCACTTGCAGCCATTCATGGACTTCACGTACCCACACAACGATGGGATTTTTATGGATGACAATGCGCCATGTCACCGGGCCAGAACTGTTTGCGATTGGTTTGAAGAACATTCCGTACAATTCCAGCGCATGATCTGGTAACCTAGATCGCCCGATATGAATCCGATCGAGCATTTATGGGACATCATCGAAAGGTCCGTTCGTGCCCAAACTCCTGCGCCATCCACACTTTCACAATTATGGACGTCTATACAGATAGCATGGCTCAATATTCCTGCAGAGGACTTCCAACGACTTGTGGACTCCATGACACGTCGAGTTGTTGCATTTCGCCGGGCAAAAGGAGGACCGACACGATATTAACAGTCATACCATGACTTTTGTCACTTCAGTGTATATATATATATAAGTTAGTGTCAGGATATCAAGACTTTTATTTAATTTTATTTTCTCTTTATTATTTTTAATATAAGTACTTTAAATATGAAATGTAAAATTTAATTTAAAAAAAATTTTTTTGCTATCGCAATCAATGTCTATATTAAAGTAGCTGGTACCCGGTGCGTTTCTGCTGACGAAAAAAAGTATTAAGTGCAATCAATCAATTCATTTTTATATATTAGATTTGTGTATTCTTTTAGAATTGTAACACTTCGTGTCCTTTTAGAATGGTAATGAAAGAAGTCCTTTATTGTATCGCGTCATTTGTTCAATATTCGTTCAGAATTCTCAAATCTAATTTTAGAAAGAGTGATTAAAGTATTTCTTTTTAAAATCGATTAAACGTAAAAAACATATTTATACCATAAAATCATTAATATAGTTGAAACGATAATTCAAACGATTCAAATCTTTCTCTTTTATCAAGTAAAAGAGAAAATGTTAAAAGGAGTTGCATAATTCTATATGCGAGTAATTGAAACTCTAGAATTGATATTCTAAAGTTTTCAATTACTCGCATATAGAATTATGAAACTCCTTTTCCCATTTTCTATTTTACTTGATATAAGGCAAATATTTGAAGAAGAATGAAGCTTTAATTAATTAAGAAATAAAGTGTTTTGATTAATTATTAAATCTTTATGATTTATTTCGGTAGTGACTTTAAGCCACATTTGAAGATTCCTGACCAAAAATTAATACAATATATCAGATTTCATAATCAGCGAGTTGGAATTAGAAAAAGTCAATTTAAAAGTTCTGAAAACTTGGTAGATGTCACATAACATATGGCTTTAACGCAAAATTGTATTAAAATTAGTTTTGCTTGCAAATTTATACAGCATGATATATTTAATTTGCTTCTATCACATTGATTAATACAATAAATTAATAATGGCTGCATGATAAAAATAGTTTTACCCTTTGATACGTAATACTCCCCCACGATAATCTTTGACCAGTAACTGATATCTAAACCATTTGAGACAGGCATTTAATTAAGATTAAGAAAGTGCTTCAAAGGAATAAATTTATTTATTGTGTTTTCTGATTTAATAAATGCATTGATAGAAATATTTTATCATGTCTATGATTATCTTGACGTATTAACATTTAAAGAAAGCTCCATTCATATGTTATTAAAATTAAGAGAAGTATGAAGATTTAATTTTTATTATTTTAGAGCAGTTAGTGGCTATCATTGATTGCCAACAGATTATTGTGTCATCTTTGTCAAGACAACTTATAATAATAAAAATGAAAACTTTCAAAATTAGTCTGTTTTAATAACAGAAAAATCGAATTTTATAGTGTCAAAATTTAATATAGGAAGACAAAACTTTTAATATAACTGACGAGAAAAAATGTAAAAATTTAGATTTATTAATATTTTAGCTGCACATTTATTGACAAACAAAAATAATCTTTTACTCAAACAAATAATCCATTGCACCCCTTGAAGTACTTTATGTCAATGCCTTTTGACAGTACGGCACGTTCTGATAGAGTGCCTAAGTTTTGATTCTCAATGAATTCAGTGAATCCATTCCCCTCATTTTGTTTTAAAAGACATCCTTCATAAAGAGCCTCATCCTCAACTTTTTTTACTTTTTTAAAAACAATTGGTTTCTGCCACCTCATTTAAGTATTTTTTTTTCATTTTTTGTAATGCTTCAAATCTATGAAACAGTATATTTATGCATATATTTTTTAAAATCTTGAATTGAATATTAAAAAAGAGATTTTGATTAACCTTTTAAAACATGACAGTAAAGTTCCTGCACTCTCTCAAAGTGTAATCTTAGCTTTACCTTCAAGATGGCTGCCGTCGCGTTTAATCCATTCATTTTGTGGCAATTTCTAAATCCACTTTAATCTTGTTAATCATCTATTCCCATAGTGTACTTTGTATACAAATGTGTACACGAACAAATCTTATTCTTGATTATTGTATTAGTTCAATATTTACAATATATATATACATAAAAACATTCGGGTATATCAAGTCCGCCCCTGGCGCACGACACGATCTTCCTCCAGCGTCTCTCGTCCTTATCCCTCTCTTCGTCGTTCTCCTGGTCCCTTTTTGAAGCGTCTCACTCCCTCGGACAGCACGTGACCTTTGTCCGGACCGGTTTGAAACCTTACTCGTTGAGAGTGGAGGAGCGGGAGCCTTACAATGACCATGCGACTTTTTATGAACCATATGTTTGCTTATACCTTGTGGTTGGTGCTGCATAATCAGAATTGATTTTAGCGCTAGTTAACTCTATCAAACTCAATCTCTTTGCTTATTTTATGGCATATTTCAATCTTTCAGCTTATCTCTATTAAATTTACGAGTTACTATTAATTTTCATACCTCTAATGGATATATAATACATAGTATACATATTTTTATACCTTATATATATATATATATATATAATATACCTTATGTAATAATATGCATATTAGTTGTAAACTACTATGAGAAAAAATGTGCTCTGGCAAAACTTCAAAAAATACCCAGTATCCAGGAGTTGTGTAATCCAGTATCCGGACTAATGTGGCAGAAGAGTATGATAATGAGAGTATTTGCGACCACATTTTGATCCTGAGTAACAGCCCAAAATCCATTCAGCATTCATCTGAATAGTGGAGGCATGGGGCCTAGGAACATCGTCCAACTTTTGAATCGCTTGATTAGCAGTATTAAGACCACCTTTCAGTGTGTTCTGTCGCATGTGGATGTGCACGGAAATGAAATGGCTGATGGTTTGGACAGAGAGGGCAGCCATAAGGATATTGCTTGTGGTGGCTGCCTTACTTTCTCAGAAATCGCCACCGTAAGATATCTGTCATTCTTGGTGGAGGGCTCCCTTGCACGAATGTTATGCGCAAAGTCGCTCTGGAGCTGTTTTAGTTGTGGTTGGCAACAGGACTACTCTTGCTAGATTTCGAGAGGCCGTGGTGGCCTGGTAGTAAGGTCTCGGCTTCGGAATTGGAGGATTGCAGTTTCGAACCCCGATTCCACCTAAGAACCGTTTTGTAAGTGGGCCGGGTTCACGTTAAATCCGTCAAGGCCAAACGTTCTCCCAATGGTGTGGTGTGAAAGTTTGGTGGGGGGTTGCCAAATGAGGTGTCGGCCTCGTCATCTGACCACGGTTGAAAATGACGTGGTCCGTGCCAAAATAGCCCTAGTGTGTCGTGTCTACCTGTCTTTTATTTTATCTTGGTTTTGTTAACTGTAACATAATAAGTGTTGTTAACTGTAACCTAATGACTGATTTGTTTTTGAAAATGCTGTGATTTAGATTTGAGTTTTTAGTGTGTGTTCTGAAGAATAAACGTAATGGATGCAAGAAAACGCCTGCTTATTTCATCTTGAACTTTCAGCTAACTTTCGAAGGTCTTTCGGATTTTTTAAAGCTATTCTCAATAAGCACAGTTCATAGATGCGCTGGTAGCGCAATAGAGTATTACTTTGTGATAATACAGCAAGTGTTGCTCTAAAAACGGGACATTAATATAACTAAACTAAACTTGCTAGATTTCGAAATGGACACATTTGCGTACAACTCCCTGTGACGGGCCACATAGTTTATCATATGAATACAAAATGGAACGCGACTCAAGCTGCTCCTGCCCCTATTTTGGCTTGCATCGGTTCCAATAAAGGCCAACTCTTCTCGAATCCTCAGACAGTGTTGCTTGAAGGCCTTCGGGCTCATGGACCTGTGTTTGATGTTATTGTCAACCAGGTGGGCTGAGCCAGAACAATAAAAATCACACAACAAAATTGATAAATTTAAGTCAATGATAGGTAGGTAGGTAAGGCTTATTGGCACAAGAGCCCTTTGTGGCCATACTGCACCAGTCATATGGTTTAAATTAAGACTACATTAATATGAACCATAAATTAATACGAATTTAGAAAATTGCAAGAAATACAGCGGGTGTGAAAATTAACTAATAAAAATTTTAAAATTTCGTAATCGCAGAAAAAAAATTGTGGAACAAGTTGAAATTGTGAGTTAATGATACAACTCCAAAAGTGTAAGTGTAGTTAAGTCAGTGTGCTTTGAATTATAGTAAATAATTTTTTCTGAGCCGGTGCCTTGACTAAGGGGTAATGCGTCTTCCCGTGATCTGGGCCTCCCTCGTTCGAGGCCCGGTTCGGGCATGGTTGTTCTTCATCTCTCCTGTTTGTGAGATACGTGAATGTGCCCTCCCCCACCCCAGTGAAAAGGAGTTGTGTAAGTAAGTGCGATGCAACGGTATCTAAGACTTATGGCGAGAGATATTGTGCGCCAAGTTGGTTTGTTTGAAGGCTTTCGGGCTTATGGACCTGGTTTGATGTTACCAGGTGGGATAAGCCACCACAACACAAAAAAGGCAGATAGGCCGGAGTTCTATGTACTCATTTCTTTGCCAGCCAATACCATGACAAACAATTTTCATACCAAAACTCATTTTTATAATATGTATTGCCTCACTTCTTATTGAGTACTAAGCCCTCCATACATCTCAAGCAGCGTAGAATATAAAGGGAGCCGCAACATGCTGACTTAAAATAAAATTTTTTTACTGATATTTTGCATACGTTTATGCATATTTCAAGTATATACTGCATATTTCAAGAATTTGCTAGAGAAAAAGTAAGTCAAAAGATATGAACTGTTTACATTTTAACATAAACTTAGTTATTCTTTCTTATTGCAGTTGCCATCGGAGAAGCCTGCTGTGACGTAGACAGCTATTTGAGAGAATAGGGTACGTCTCTTGATTATTTCAGTGATGCCATCTACAGACAAGAGTGCGAATTCGCCACTCATGCATTTTTATTCCCTCGTGCATTTGCATTTTTATCATGAATTTTAATTCATGCATTTTTATTCCCTCATCTACAGACTTGAATCAGAGAACGATCACCTTTGAGCTAGTACAACCATTGGTATGACTCTCGACATGGAAGACTTTGTGACCACGACAGATTTATATGTGCTTCAGTCTCCACCATATTCGGGGAGTCTTCGGGTGACGGATTCGAACTCGCAACCTAATGGACCCGAGTCAAACCCCTTACCAAAAAGGCTATTTCGGCCTTTAAACTGCAAGGCATAAATTAAATAAGGAAACATAAACAAAACGTTAACGTAAATCGTAGGTCTATTTCTTAAGAAAGTTGACTCAAACTCTATAAAATAATGACAGCAAAGATATGATATACGAAGAGACAAAAATTTATTTAGAGGGATTTTTCTGAAAAAAAAAATAATGATTATATAACCGAAACTCTCCAAATTTATATCATTAAATATAAAAGAAACGTTAAACACATATTTATTCTTTTTGATGAAAAATGAACAGCTTTGCTTTTAAAAAGTATTTGGTAGTACATAATAGTTTTAAACCATAATATCCTTGAGGAAGGAATTTTATATTTATATTCTCGAGGTAAAAAATCAAATTGTGAGAAAGAAAATAAGTGAAAGAAGAAGTATTTAGCATTTATTTTCGAATGTCAATTTGCATAAAAACATCGGAATAAAATGCTTTATATCAGTTTAAACAAATCGTTTTTTTTAATCCATAGTTCTCGCTAAAATGCTTTTATTTGACAGCAAAATATGCTTTTATTTGAAATTTAAGTATAAAATATTTTATAACTTAAAAAATAAGCATTTCATCTAAACTTGATACTGGAGAAAAAAATTTCAAGACTAATGATGCACATTAAACAAATACTTGAATGCCTAATTAATTATTTTTTTTCTTTTTGCAACCTCTCAGCATTTCTGATTGGAACTGTTCACTTAATTTCCTCCGTAAATAGAAATTTAAAACCAGGCAATGCAGTTCCTTTTTTATTATTTAAAAATGTTTAATTAAAAATTTACTTAACTCATGCATCAATTATTGATAGAGTTTTCTTCATTAAACAGTTTTTAAAACCAGACACATTTGACTACGTTTATTGTATGAAAAATCAAAAGACTGAATTAAAAAAAAATCAAATGACTTTTTTAGAGCATGAAAGGTAAAATTGATTGAGAAATTTTCTTTCACTTTCCTACAAAAATACTGTTCTATTCCGATCATTGTTCTTATCTCTGTTGATTTTTCTCCTTGGTCCAAAAATACATAGCAGAGAAAAATTAATAAGATCATAATATCGCATACTCAATTAGACTCAGAGCCAGCCTTCTCTATGAAGAGCCCCGCGTGTAAGAGACCATTTGGGGCCTTACATTTTTAGCAAAACAAAATAAATTGAAAAAATGAACATTTGCATATGTATATAATGTTCGTGATTTTATTTTTGCTATTCTGGGAAATTTACAATTTTTCCAATTTCTTTTTCGATACTTAGTACAGCAAAAGCCTCTAGGCATTATATCCACATGCTTGACCGAAGAAAATCTTTTATTTCCTTTTGATTTTCCGAAAGAGTGTTCAGCATTTATTATATTTAGTAATTGGCGATGTAAAGAATTGTAAAAAATATTACATTAGATATAGACAAAAGTACATAGCTGTTGATCCACAAGTTCATTTGAAAGCTTCGACTTCTGGGTGCCGGACACACCGCTCTGTCTGAACATGCCTGACGGAAATTTCCTTATTCATAAATGAACATTCCTCACCTTTTTATAGATATCACTGCGATCTTTGCCTGATAAAGGCGACAATCGATAATCAGCCAGAAATATGGAAACAAACTTGTAGACTTTTAGTACGTGTCACATTATTATTGTCCAGAACACTGTTTTAATTATTAATCACGGTGGGGCCTACCCTTAGTCTCGGGTCCTGCACCCTCACCCCAGATGGCTGATCCTGATTAGCGTTATTATTTTATTGTTTGACAAATGGTATATGAAAGAAAAGACCGATAGACATCCAACTTTTTCATAGATTTGGCTGAAATTTACTAAAAAATAATCTATACTTTACATTACAAATATTATCTACCTAACAATTTATGTTTAATAGTTACCGAATTCAACTGAATCTGAGCAATCTGGTTTATCTGTGAATGGAGTTTTTGAAAATTTGATAAAAAATATCTACATATTTGGTAGTAAATCCATACAATAAATTTCGCCCTCGTAGTCCAAAGCATTCTTGAGTTTTCAACAAGCAGATAAATGTGTGGACAGACATAATGACAAAAATGTATTTTTTGATGAGCGAAAAGAGAATAGATAGATTCGTCAAAGTATCGAACTCAAATTTTTTAATAATTACAACCCTTCCTTTATATTTTGTGTGCAAAAAAGTTAAAAAGCATTAAGGAAACCTCATAAAAAAACTTCTCTGAAGAGGTTGGATAATTAAATTAAATTATCCGTAGTTTCTTCGAACCACATGTGATATCTACTTATTCTTGTTCACCTTATTTGCACATGAATCTAGGTATCACATAATCAGCAATAATAAAACAACGCACATGATTAATAAAGTCCACGGATTTATTAATATGGGGAGGGGGTAGTGATGACCCAGCAATGATAAGTGCAGATGACATTTTAGAATTACATGGATGACAATGAAGTTAGGTTAATGGTGAACAAATGATGATGACACATTTACAGGATGAAATGGATCCTCAAGTTCCTCTATAACACAAGTTCGTCTTTTAGATATACGTTTTCATTTCGTCTTCGTGTATTTTCACACGTCGTCGTCATCTAGGCACGCACTGCACTTTGCTCACGTTTTCTCCACCAGAGGGCTGCTCAGTGGCGGGAAGTGAGGTCACAGGCGTTACTCAATGGCGGAAAGTGAGATACCTGACACTACATTAGTTAATAGTTTTATTTGTTTTGGGAGCAAAGAAAAGGTCTTGCTCTACAGTATTTGTATCTCTTGGTAGTCAAAATTTAAGTAAAGTAATTTATTTAACAGTGAAAATACATAAAAGGGCGAGAAATTTAATAGTTACTATTTAAGTAGAAACATAGTAGCATCAGTTCAGGTATCCTTTAAAACACAAGAGATTAAATTTTAGATTGGAATGCATTAATAAAAATTTTTAATCTTTCCAGACTATGAAAGAAAAAAGAAATTTTGTTATTGAGATATATTTTCCATTAAATATTATGCCAACAATTTAATTTTAGAATAATTATTAATGCATAACTCATCAGTGTATTTTAAATATATTTTATTGCCTTAGAAAAAGCATTTACACACTATGCATACGATGAAATTGAAGGATTTTATATGTGCATTACCGCCGCTATCTTCAAAGGCCCATTTTTCAAAAAGACTATAAAAAACGAAGAAAAGAAACTGTAACATTGGCATGGGACTATGTTCCGGATTACAGTTTCGAATATTCTTTAAACATTTTCTTCATTCACAAGAAGGTGTTTTGATTTTCTGATAGACAAGAATATCAGAATAAGGCAGATAAAGATTACAGGTTCAGGATGCTAAATATTTTATAAACTTTATGATGCTTGTAATCCAGTTATTATCTAATTTTGTTTTGTGTCTTAGCTCAAAACTAATTTCAGAACCAATATGTGAATTTAAGGTAGTTAAATTCAACATCTCTTTATTTGATATGTAATTAAATTTGTCTACTAAAGGATTTTCAAATCTGTAGTTATATTTTTAATTAATTTTGTTTTAAACTAAAGGCCAATGTTTTGCATGGTACATCTGTAGTACATTAAAAGCGTTTTATGCGCAGGGTATATGTTCCATAAATATGGCGCGAATACAGAAACCCTGAATACGGAATGGTCATTTATAGCTCATTTGCCATTCTTAAACCTTCACTAAGATTTTTTTTAATGAAATGTAACGTTTCCAGCACTTGTTGAAGTCTCTTTTTCAAAGGGCTGTGAATTGAACATTTCCTCCAAGTCGGTTTCAGTCAGATCTTCATCTTGCGATTCAAGCCATTCCTGAATGTCACTTGATTCTATCTGTTCGAACCCATCTTTTCCTATTCCATTTGCGATTTCGGCTATGTTTGCAGCCTGCATTTAACAACATATTTTAGAGAAAAATGGAATAAGATCTATTTTACTTTTTTGTTAGTCCATTTGACGGCATATATAAAGGATATTGGATCGGATACTCATTGGAATCCTTTTATTATTATGCATGTACTTATTAGATCTGCGAATAAAGTAATTTTTAGCCGCCAATACAGGAATTGGGTCGCATTTTTTAAATCCGCGAATAGTGAAAACGCGAATGAAGGAAGCGCGAATAAGGGGATTTTACTGTATAACTCATCAGTGCATCATGAGTTCGCTATGCATCATGGGTAAATGCTTTCTCTAAGAGAATTAAATATGTTTTATTGTCTTAGAGAAAGCTTTTATCCCCGATACATGTGATGATATTGAATGATTTTGTATGTACATTATTGCTACTATATTCAAAAGCACATTTTAAAAAAATAGTAGAAAAAACAAAGAAAAACAGTTTGAAACATTTTCATGTGACTATGTTTCGGATTACAGTTTCGAATATCCTTTACATTTCTTTCTTCATTCGCAAGAAGGAAAAGTGTAGGCTTTTGCATTGACTCCAAACATTTCCCCTCTTTTGCATTGACTCCAAATATTTCCCCTCTTCAGGAGAATTGAATGAAATGAGTTTCGAACTTATTTACATGACGACCACGTCTACTTAAAAGTGACGAACGGGGTCGTTCTTTCCCACTTTCAGACATCTTAAGCCCTTACTAAGCCATTCGCATACGTCACTGAGGAAACTTTTTATCTTTCCAAATCATGTTCTGGTTCAGAATGGGATGCTTAGTAGGTATCTGAAGAATTGGTTAGACGTGAGAAATTTTCTTTCGAGTGCAATAGCACTTAGATAGATATTTAATTTTTTTAAAAAAATAATGCGTTTTTTTAAAAAAAATTTCAAAGTTATTTCAATGAAAAATCTTTTATTTCTTCTTAAGTTTTCGGTATAAATTTCCCATTTGGACTAATTTTTGCTCTCGAAATTTTTTTTTCTTTTCTTGATATAAAACCAAAAAGCATTCTTTCTCAGTTATACCTTGTGATAAAGCAATTTTTCTTAGTTCTTCAATTGTAAATGGTTTTTTTACCAGTTTCAAACTTTAAATGGACTTTATTATTGGCTTTCTTCAAATTATGCACAGAGAAATTTGACTACTGCTAAAAGTGAACATTCTGTAAGTGGAAGAAAAAAAAAATGCAAAAAGTACTCTTTATCTAGTTTTTTCTTCCGGTTAATGGACTCTAACAGGCTGAGCCAGTGTATATTCTTTATTGTTCATGTTTAATTATTTTTATTTATTTATTTATATTTTACTCCTTTATTTATTATTAATTAATTAATTAATATTTTATTAATTGATTAATTAATTACTAATTGATTTATATTTATATATTTCTATTTTATTAATTAATTAATTATTGATTTTTATTTATATATTTATATTTTATACATTTATTTATTATTTATTAATTAATTTATATTTTATTTTTCCATTGATTTATTTTTCTTATTCGTGTATTTATTTGCCTTTCTCTCCATGCTTTAATTTTTTATCTTAATTTCATTTTTCCGTCTTCAAAGTGAAACTGCCTCTTTATGAAAAATTTTATTATTGACTAATTATGATACATTTATGATACATTATGATACAATGATACATTTACTATGAAATATCATGTAGGATCTTCCGCTTGAACCATTTAAACCTCCTTCACTTTGTCTGTTTATTGCAGCCTCTTTATTTTATCTCAATGTTTTTTTTGTGTGTGTGTGTCGTGTGTCTGCCTTTAACTTCTTTTTTCATCTTGTACATATGCATACGAAAGTTATGTTATAGAGAGTTTTTGATGCTATATAAACTCTATTTTTATAAAAAGTTTACATAATAAACTTTTTACTGATGTAACGCCACTTTAGGCACACGCCAATAATATAAACATTTTAATTTCAAACTATTAAAAGCTATTTGGATTTGAATAACACAAATAAAATTGGGTTTTATTTATATTTATCTATTCTGCAGTGATATAATGTGGTACACAAAATGGGTTTATGCATGTGATACATAAAATGGGTTTATATATGTGATACAGAAAATGTGTGCATGAATGTGATACAGAAAATGTGTGCATGAATGTGATACAGAAAATGTGTGCATGAATGTGATACAGAAAATGTGTTTATACATGTGATATAGACAGTGGATTTATACATGTGATACAGAAAATGGCTTTATACATGTGATACAGAAAATGGGTTTACATATGTGATACAGAAAATGGGTTTATACATGTGATACATGAGGTTATATTTATTTTAACTTAACATTCATGAAAGTAAAAATAAATTTTACCCATTTTCCATAAATTCTTCGTTAAAAAATAAAGGATAATATAAATTTTCCTTTGTTATTTCTTATTCATTATTGACATTTTATGAATATGAAGAAACATATGTATTATGGATATTTATAACAAATAAATCAAACTTGTATTAAAATTTACAGTTAATAAATAATTAACTAATAAATTATAAAAAATGTCATCTTTTTAAATAGTTGTTAACTTGCTGTCCATTATTCGAAGCTTTATTGTAACCGATGAAATATTTACTGCTTTAAAAAATTGTCTTTCTTTTATTTTTTTTAAAGATGCGTTTTCCAATAGACTTGTTATAAAATAAACGTATTTGAAATTGATATTTAAAGCACAGTGAATTCTTAGAAATGGCGAAGTAAGAAATGCCTTATATGAGTCTCAGGAACAGATGAATCAAATTTGTTCTAAATTTTTCAGTTAATAAATGATTATTTACTTATTATTTATTGATCATTTTTTGAAATTATTCATAAATTAATCTTTCATCCATCTCTAGTAATTAGATGGCAACTGAAGAAATATATACTACTTTAGAAGAAATGTATATTACATTAGAAGAATAATCTCCAGCATTTCAATGTCCATTGTCCTGCTAATATGCAAGAAAATATATTATTTCAGATATTAATAACGCATAATAAATTAAAACTTTGACAGTTAGCATTAAATAAATTTAAAAAAGACTAATGAAATGAGTAAAATTTAATTATTTTTTCCAATTAACACAAAATGAATATTCAACGAAGAAAGGTATGCCATTAATTTTCTACGGCACCGGCCGAAAACTCTCCGTGTGTGTAGTGGCTGGGGCATGTATAAATCTGTCGTGTTCACAAAGTCCTCCATGTTGAGAGTAATACCACTGGAGGTACTAGTTCAGAGGTGATCGCTCTCGGATTCAGATGTAATGATCTGTAGATGAATGAATGTAATGCATAAATGAAGTCCGTCTAGTAAAAAGGGTTGTGATGCATGAGTATCTAAGTCGTACTCAAGGCCTTATTTGGCTCAACTGAAAAAACAGGAGACGCTCATTAAATCGTTGAGAGGTCACTGTCAGCGGGCTTGCAAAGTGCCATAAGTCATTACACAATATTAATTGTGCTATGCTTTAGGAAATATTACAGTGATAGATCTATTATTTAATCTTTAATGTTAGGCTTAGTGAAATAAAATAAAGAACTATCCCTCTCAGATACCAATTTATAAAAATTACAGCAAACTTATATTCAAACATCTACTTCAATTTTTAAAAATTTCTGAACCAATTTAATAAATCAATGAATGGCAGATTACAACGTCCCGGGATCGAGTCCCGGTTCGGGCAAGGTTGCTCTTCTGTGTTCTATTTATGAGTTGTATGAATGACCTCTCTCCTGTAAAAAGGGGATGTGCAAGAGAATGTGAAGAGAGAAATAATCAAATCCTTCTCTTGTCCCTTTCTGGCGCTATTGAACAAACCAGAGGCGCTCCTTTCGGCTTAAATCATTTACCGCTTTCTGTCAGCGGGCTTGTAAAGTGCCATACTTATCAACAGCAACAACATAGAAGATTACCAAAGACATCAAACCGAACTAATATTAAGTAAATTTACCAATAAAACAAATATCAAACTATTTTACCTCCTAACTGAACGAACTAACACCTCACCTCATAAAATTTCACATACCCTAATTGAAAAGTTTAAACTGAGATAATTTGACTATTTAAATCATCATACTAAAAAAACTACATTTTCAACCATCAATTGTTTCAAGTTGCAACTAATTGCAGATATCAAAAGAGTACGAAACACTATTTCCTGCTTTTAAACGATAAAAAAAAGTTTTAGCTTTTTTATTCTTGTTGGATATCCAACAAGAATAAGTTTAGTCAAGCTTAAAGCTTTTAACACAAAGTTTAAAATGAAGCAACACATTTTTTTCCCCACATGTGGATCGCCTAATTGTCAAAGCAGGAACTTTGTCGCCTTTGTCAGACAGAAATGCTTAAATCTGAAGCAATCGATCTTGGGAAAAGAAAAGACTCTCAACTACTTTACTTTAGAAGTTTTCTTTTAGCCCTTTTCATCGATCAGGGCATCTATTTTTCTCTCTCTTAAATCCTTTTAAAGGTTTCTTTTAGGTAAGGTTTCGCGACTTGGTGAAATGATTGGCAACAATTTTCATCAGTATAAAAATTTTTGTTGTCCGTTGCGCTTACCACAGGATATCTCTGATTTTATCTGAAAACTTCAATGGGAAAGGAAAAAAAATGATATAGATAATTTTATTGCTGCTCTTCGTAAATCTATGAAGATAAGTAATGTGTAATTAAAGTAATTAAATCTAATTAAGGTCTTATGAATCAAATATTAGATTTTTGAGTATCCAAAAATTGCAACATTATATGTGTCTGTAAATATAACATGAAATAACCATTTATATCGCAGAAAGTAATAAATTTTAGTATTTATGTAAATATACAGTTTTGAAAAATAATATTTATTTCCTATCATTGTGGTGGGTTGATATTGTGGAGTTAAATTTCGCCTTGAACTCGCGATTGGCACTCGCGTACCATATCCGCTAGACAAAAGTGATCACCAATGGTTAGTGGCTGTTACTGGCTTATTAAGATACCACTACACTATTACTGAAACAAACTTAAAGGTGTATTGTTAATAGTTAAAAAATTCAAATCCTGCTTACCCTAAATAACATATATTTTCTAACAGTATAACAGTTTAGCAAACATGAATGGCAGTTGCTAATATTAGCATCCGTTTGCAGTAGATATAAGCAGAAGGTATAAATTACAGATCTCCTTTCGAATTTCTGAATCATACACGTCTTGTTTCAATTGAAACATGAATGCTATATGACAAATTATCAAAATATTTTGCACTTTTGTATAGTGCATTTCGCTGTTAATTTCAGGAATGGGACATGCATTTTCTTAGAGTATATATTGTAAATTTCCAACACGCCAGAACTTTAAAAAACAACCATGAAAATATTAAGAGAATGAAAACCTATTTCCTGAGTCAACAGAAATTAAATCTAAATTAAGATTTAAAAGATTTAATTCGGAATTAAACAACAAAATGAAAAGTTAAGTCAAACTTGCGGACGATGGAAACTTCTCGTCAAGAGGAATACCAAGTATTAAATGTTCCGTCACATTAAAGGAACAAATTCACAAACATCTCCCGTTATTAAATTACTTATCAATTCGTCAAAATCAGACGAAAACATAAATTTATTCAAAGATTTCTTTCAGGTGACTTTTCCTTTCGATGAGCAGTTTATTTAAGGAATCCGACTAAGTTCGGAGGAAAAATTTTGAAAAATTGGATTTTTAAAAGACTGTTTAAAACTATGGTTTTTAAATGTATTGTTAATAATGATACAAAATATTATGAATACAAAAAATATTTGAAAATACGATATATTTTGAGAAATAGGAAAATTTCTTTTAAATTTTAATGAAATTGAACCAAAACGATTCACACTCTACACAAAATCGTAATCCAACAATCCTATTTTTCTATTTCAGTTACGGAATGCAATGATGAATGAAATGAACCAAAATCTAAGAAAAAGGAGATGCAAAGAAATGATGGGTAAAAATATACGTGTGTACTCATTTTTTCCATAAACTCACTGCTCAATTCTTCAAAAGACACCTATTAATTAAAAAGCATTTCACCAACAATGACATTTTGGGTTCATTTCATTGTTCATATTTAAAACACACGATGAAACTTGATGCAAATAAATGTATTAGTTTTTGAGATATCATGTTAACGGTGGAGAATTTTTATGAAAAATAAAGTTTTGAGAAAACTGAAGTGAAAGACAAAATTTTAGCTAAAGAAATATGTGACCCTGGATGATAGGTCAGGCCTTCCTTTTCCTAAAAAAGTCAGACTATTTTGAAAAGAAAAAAAGTCTGAATTGCAAGAAATACCAACAACAAAACAAATTCGCCAATGTGGTTGATAACTGGTGTTTTTAACGTAGTCGGATAAGAGAATCCATTCCTAAGTGCCAAACAATTGCATCTAAAGAAGACATCAGGAATTGTGGTAATTTAATGTTTCCCGTACTCATATTTTCATCTTCTTCTTTGTATGAATGATGAGAAAAATGCATATTTGTCCTTGCTAATAAATATAAATGAAATTCAATTTAAAGTGTTATGTCTATAAACATTCTGGTATATCTTTCCCTGCGTTATCAGTTGTTTGGCAGGCAATATTATTTGTTCTTAAATTTAAATATGCATTCAGACTGTAATATCAAAACAGTAAAAACTCCTTATTTGCGTTTTCTTCATTCGCGTTTTCACTATTCGCTGATTAAAAAAATGTGACCCAATTCCTATATTCACGGCTAAAATTTTCTTTATTCACGGATCTAAGAAGTACATACATAATAATAAAAGGATTCCCATAGGTATCCAACCCAATATCCTTCGTAAATGCCGTCCAATGGACTGATGAAAAAAGTAAAATATATTTTATTACAACTTAGTCGAAAGTCTGTTGTTAAATGCAAATGGCAAACATAGACGAAATCGCGAATGGAATAGGACGAGATGGGTTCGAACAGATAGAATCAAGTGACACTCAGGAATTGCTGGATTCGCAAGATGGAGATCTGACTGAAACCGACTTGGAGGAAATGTTAAATTCACAGCCCATTGAAGAAGAGGCTTCCACAAGCACTGGAAACGTGGCATTTCAATTCAAAAATGGTAGTGAAGGTTTAAAAATGGCAAATGAGCTTTGCGATTTCTTTATGTCCATTGATCCGTCTATGGAACGAAGTCTTATTTTTAAGAGGCAACTGGCTAATGCAACTACTGCGTATATTATTATTATTATTTTGTCACCTAGGAACGTATCCCCAATAATCAAATATAAATGACAATTCCGTTTTCACGGTTTCTATATGCGCGGCAAATTTATGGAACATATCCCCCGCGAAAAAAGAGCTTTTACTGTATAAGACAATCGTGTAATTGAATATTTGCTTGCTTTTGACTTAAATTTCATTTTAAGATATCCTACTACTTTCGGAGGAATTATTTTGAAATATTGGATTTTTAAAAAACTGTTTAAAACTATGGTTTTGAAATGTATTGTCAATTATGATACAAAATATTATAAATACAAAAAATATTTTGTATTATAATATATTTTAAGAAATAGGAATATTTGTTGTAAATGTTAATGATTGTGAACTAAAACGGTTAGTACTGTACACAAATTTGTAACGCACAAGTCCTATTTTTCTTTGTACACAAGTTATAAAATCTAATAATGAATGAAACGAACCAAATTCTAAGAAAAATGATGAGATGCAAAGAAGTGACGGGTAAAAATGTACCTAAATATGCATTTTTTCTATAAATTCACAATTTAATTTTTCTATAAACACCTGTAAGTGAAAAAGCATTTCACCAACAATAAAAATTTTAGGGTTATTTCCTTACCAGTATTATTTAAAATGCACACTGAAATTTTTATGTTAATACCTCTATTAGTTTTTGAGATATCATGTTAATATTGGCGAAATTTTTGAGAAGAGAAATTTTATTCGAAGTTATTTATTTAAAATTCCCCCGGATGATAGATCAAGCTTTCCTTTTCCTAGAAAAGACCAACTGTTTTGGAAAGAGGAAAGTCTGAACTACAAGAAATAACAACAAAAAAATAACTCGCCGATGTGCTCGATAACCAGTGTTATTAAAAGTAGTCGGATACCTTAACTGAATAATACAATGCTGAAAATGAAAGAAAATATTTTCAATAAATAATTCGATGTTTAATTCACCCTATTTTCTCAAAAATTATATTGAAAGATACTTGTGTTGTAAAAACTCCAAAATAAACTTATGCTTACATTACAAAACAGTCAATGTGATTCATATGTTGTTTATTCCATCTTACTTCACATTTTTCTTTGGGAAGATATTTTTTCTTACTTTTTTGAAGCTTATCTTAGCTAGAAGTTTTTCAGTACTCCTCGAATAATTTAATATGGAGTAGCCGGAAAAAATCAATCACTGTCTAGTATCGAGAATTCTTAATTCTTCTTTAGAAAGTAAGGTAATTACAATTCTTCGTTTGGTACCATGACTTGCCTATGGACATTAGAATTTTAATAGCCTTTTTTTTAGTCAAACTTCCATGGTTTCAAAATTACGTTTTGTTTTACTGAAGTTATAATTACAGTTTACTTTTGGTTTCGGAAATCATAATTTTTTCTAATTATATTATTTCTTAAGCATTTTCAAAAACATTTCCGTTATGTATTTCGAAGTAATTATTGAAGTTATGATTGTTTTTACCAGAAAATGGAAAATTTGTATTATTTTCCTTTCTTACAGTAAAGCTATTCATCATAGAATAACTTTGATAACTTAAAATTATTAATTAAAATATTTGATCATAATTAACATATTTCCTCCTTCGCTTCATAATTATTTTTAAAATTTTTAAGTTTTATTACTGAAACCATCTTTAAAATATAAAATTCTTCGTTTTAAGTTATATTTGTGTATGAATTGCACTCTATAAAGGTAATATCTAATAAATACATGGTAATAAAAATATCTAATCTTTGACCTTCTACATAACAAATCTTTGGATGTAGTTATGGATTTGTGATGGAAACAATTTGAAAAGAAGTGCATTTTTGGGAAATTTTATTTCGCAATTTTAAATAAATTTAGCTTAGTTGAAAATGTAAAAAATATACAAGATTTCTAATCATTTGGAAATATCACAATCAAATGGTACTTAATTCTGATAAAAATAAAAATAATGCTGTCTGTTTCATTATACCAATTCAATTGTGCTGTTCTTTGTTAATGTTTGAAGGTTTGAAAAATTATATGCAGTCTATGCAATAATACAGATCAACATATAGGATAGAGGTAGAAATATTTAGCATAGTATATATAATTATAATACGTTGCTTGATTTTCACATATAATACGAGTAAAATGTATCAAACTAATTTTAATTCTAGGATCAATTGCGTTTCTTACATGAAAATGAAGGAAATTTAGCTCAGCGTGACATGCTGTAGTTTTTGATAATATGAAGTCTATGCAATATACAGTAAAAGCTCTTTATTCGCTGGGTATATGTTCCATAAATATGCCGCGAAAAGAGAACCGTGAATTCGAAATGGTCATTTATATAGGGTTGTATTGGATACGTTCCTAGATGACAAAATAAAAAGCAAATATATAAAAAATCAATTTAATTGAAGTTTTTGAACAGTTTGATTTATTATTTTAAGGTTTAGGTAATGGTTTGAAGAATTTTGTCATTTTCTCTTGCTTGGCAGTTTTTAAAAGTTCCTTCAATTCAGACTGATGCGCAGCAGTCGCATTAGCCATTTGCTTCTTAAAAATAAGACTTCATTCCAAAGACGTTCATAAAGAAATCGCAAAGCTCATTTGCCATTCTTAAACCTTCACTAAGATTTTTCAAATTGAATGCCATGTTCTACCTTATTTAGTCATTAATGTTCTACCTTATTTAGTCGTTACCTTAGTCGTTAATTCAACAAATATACTTTATTCATTGAGTAATAAGGTTGCTTTCATTCTGTTTGTTTGCATTCTCAAAAACACCGATCGCGGCGAAGGTGACTAATGTCAAAGTCCTCGGCGATATCATTTAACAACATACTTTAGGCAAAGTTGTAATAAGATCTATTTTACTTTTTTTATGAGTCCATTTGAAGGCCTTTACAAATTATATTGGGTTAGATACCTATTGGAATTCTTTTATTATCGTGTATATATTTATTAGATCCACGAATAAAGAAATTTTTAGCTTCGAATATAGGATTTGGGTCACATTTTTTTAATCCGCGAATAGTGAAAACGGGAATGAAGGAAGCGCGAATAGGGAGCTTTTACTGTATGTTATATGCAGTCTATCCAATTTATATAATACATAGTATATCCAATATTATATATATATATTCATATACATATATATATATAGTCTATGTAATACACTGATGGAAAAAAAATCCCAACACTAGGAAGGAGCTGTGGTAGATGAACGAAATTTGGTAGGCGTGTTTATACATCTGAAAGATGACGTCGATTCAAATTTTGAGCTACGCGCTTAAGTGTTGTGCTAGTAGCGACACTATGAACATGCAAATGAGGTTTGCTTTAAATAAGCGCTGTAAGGTTCATGATCGTTATTTACAGTTGAGATTTGACGTAGTGGGTTAGTGTTAGTCAAGTATGCCTCTGAGAAGACGAAGAAGCCATTATCAACAGCTCACTGAGTTCGAACGAGGTCGTATTGTAGGGCTACAAGAATTTGGGTTTTCTTTCCGTGATATTGCTGAAAGACTTTGCAGGAATGTATCCACTGTGCATGAGTATTGGCGGCAATGGTGAAGGGAAGGTACTGCCTCAAGAAGACCAGGTTACTGGTGGCCACGTGGTACTACTGAGAGGGAAGACCGTCGTATTCGGCGTATGGCTGTGGCTAATCGTACTGCGTCTGCTGCTGAAATTTGAGCTGCAGTTGGCACCACAGTCTCACAACGAACGGTTACAAATCGGTTACTGCAAGGACGGCTCCAAGCCAGACGCCCTGTACAGTGCATTGCACTGATCCAAACCACTGCCATTTGCGACGTGAGCGGTGTCAAGCTGGAGCTCATTGAAGATGGAGTGGAGATCTGTTGTGTTTTCTGATGAAATCCGGTTCTGCCTCGGTCGCAGTGATAGCCGTTTGTTGGTTAGAATTAGGCCAGGTAAACGCCTGCTAGTGACCTGTCTGCGGCCTAGACACACAGGGCCTACTCCTGGAGTTATGGTTTGGGGAGCAATTTTCTATGACAGCAAGAGCACTCTTGTGGTTATCCCACGCACCCTGACTGCAAATTTGTATGTCAGTCTAGTGATACAACCTGTTGTGCTGCCATTCATGAATACCATTCAAGGGGGTGTTTTTCAACAGGATAACGCTCGCCCTCATACCACTGTTGTAACCCAACATGCTCTACAGAGTATCGACATGTTGCCTTGGCTTGCTAGATCACCAGATCTTTCTCCAATCGAGCACGTATGGGGCATCTTTGGATGATAACTGCAGCGTCATCCGCAACCAGCATTAACCGTCCCTGCATTGACCGCCCAAGTGCAACAGGCATGGAACTCCATCCCACAAACTGATATTAGACACCTGTACGACACAATGCATGCACGTTTGCATGCTTGCATTCAAAATTCTGGTGGTTACACCGGTTACTAATGTACCAACATTTCACATTTGAAATGGCTGTTCTCGCCAATGGCTCTACTTGTGATCTTGAAACTTTAATCAATTAAATATGCTACCTAGACAAAGGTATTCCTAAAACTTCATTACTGTACAATAATTTTTTCTTGGTGGTGGGATTTTTTTTCCATCAGTGTATTATACGCAGTCTATGCAATGTTATATGCAGTCTATGAAATCATACAGATATGATCAAAATATAGGATAGAGGTAGAAATTACTTAACATAGCCTATAGAATTATATGTTGCTTGATTTTCACATATAACTTTAGTCAAATACATCAAACCATCTTAATTCTACAATCAGTTACGTATCTTACATGAAAATGAAGGGAATTGAGCTAAGCATCACATCCTGTAGTTTTTGAAACAGAACATGCTTATTTACTTTTTTCATGTACATGCAAAAGCACACTTGACTGCATTCATGCGAATATCCATACTTCAGTGAGTAAAATGTTACATGTGCAGAATGGAGAGAGAAGACGTTTTTTTTTAAAAATAGAACACCTTCAATGAAATGGTTTAAATGATGCTTAATAATTCGACTTTTAAAATTGTATCCATGAAGAAGTTTCTTGACATGCATATTAAAATTATGCATGTAATGTTTAGTTGAAAGCAAACGGAACTAGCATTTTTTTTGAAAATAACCGTCACCAGAGACAGCTGGTTTCAAAATAATCAAGAAAGTTCTTATTGGGAACAACATTTCAGTTCAAATACTTGTTGTGCTCACATAATTTAGTTTTAAATATGTATTTTGTTAATTATAACATGTTGAGCAATATTTTTTTTAAAAATATTATATAATAAATTAAGATTTATTCACTCTCCGCCAAATATAAGATGTTCAGTTCGGCAACGCATGCGCAGAAAGGGACTGATTTATGTTTGCCACCATTTCATAAGATAGATCCAGGAATTCCATGCTTGACTATAAATTGCTATTTTTTTGCCCTGATTTTTTTCACTGCGTATCGCATCAAAATAAGGGATGTTTACACAAAGAAACTTGGTAAATTATGGTGTCCTCTTAATTTAGCTTTAAATATGTATTTTATTAATCACGATGTATTGAACAAGATTTTTTTTTTTGAAAAAATATCATATGATGAGTTAAGGTTTGTTTATACTCTTCCAATTATAAGATAGTCAATAGGCAGCGCATGCGCAGAAAGGGACTGATTTATGTTTGCAACAATTTCGTAAAATAAATTCAGACACTCCATACTTGGTTATGAATTGCCGTTTTGGCGTTCTTGAATTTTTCTTTTTCACTGTGCACCACAATAAAACTAGGGATACATAATAAAAAAACATGTGAGAAAAAATTAAAATAACCAATTCTCGAAAACTATAGCAATATTAAATTACTAGGTACTATTTCGAAAAATATAGAAAAAAAATTCACAAGGGAAAAACAAAGACGGAAAAATGTCGAAATGAATCTATTATAAGAGATCAATTTTTTCACACCCCTCTTCCATCCCATACTTTAAAAAAATCTGCAAGTTCTATTACCTAGTGCTCAATAAGAAAAATATACATAACAATGGCATGTTGTTGTCCAAGGGGACAAATACTTGCCATGGACCGGCTTATAAGCTATCGAATGTAAATTTTCTTTTAGTTAAATGTAATAGCACATTCAAAAAAAAAAATTAAAATGGATAGATTAGTATAAATTAACGACTTTTTAATTGATGAAATATGTTTTTCATCTTGAATAAAGTGGTTTATTGAATTCTTTCCCTCTATTCAAAGAAAAAAAGACTGGTAGATATTTTTCCATTCCATTCGAATAAATTGAGAAGTTCTGTCGATATATATTTCATTTATAAGTAATTTTAATTTTATTTAATTTTTTTTCTTGAAGAGGGTATTTGTAAATGATACAAAATTGATATTTGCATTTGGAAAAATAACTGTCATTCAATACTTATAAGATAGCTCCAATTTTTAGACATAATAGATTTTTTCTCCTATAAAATCATTCGGAATACTTCTTCTGTAGAAATGAAATATTATTTCGTCTCTGTGCAAGGAACCGTAACCGTAATCCCATGAAACTCTTCGTTCAAGTTTCTTTCTGAAAGACGAAACAAATTGGATTTGGATTCAGAAGCTTATCATTTTTTTTTTCAAAACACATTTCAGAAATGTAAGATTATCGTTTGCATTTGGAGCAGAATCCATTATTTGTTTACGGAAGCGAATCGTCTGCTTTTACTTGTCCAAATCGTCTTCGAATTTCTAGATGAATTGTAAATCGAATTCTCAAATATTTACAAAGCTGAAAAAGTAACACATACTTTGCAGCTGAGAAGAAAAAGAGTTGAGTTCTTTGGAGTTAAGGTAAGTTATATTTTTCACTGTGGTAAATTCGTTACTTTCAAACTTTGTTTTTTGCATAGCTCTTATATAATTTCTGAGAATTTATTGAATACTCATTTTGTACATATTGGATAACATTTCGATTGTGTTACACCAAACTTTAATTTGATAAGAATAGTGAAGTGGAATTCGAAAAAAGGTTTATTAAATGCAGAGGTAATGGAAAGATTATATATACTTATTATGGATTTCAAATCTGGGTTCGAGTTTGTTTTAAATCTAGCATGAATTCAGATGAAAATAAATTAAACATACAAAAAACAGCAATATTGTTTTTATCATCTTTGTCTTTGTTATTCTTAAAATTTAAATAATGATATTTGCATTTAAAATTAAGTCATCAAAGAATATTAAACTTCTTAAATTAATACTAGGTGATAAAACTTATAACATCAAAAAGTCTCTTGACACTGCTTTAAACTTTTATATAAAAGATGAATATCCATATATAATGCCCATTGCAATATTAAATAATTGTATAACTATTCTTTTTCCTGCGCATTGCCATAGGATTCCATTATAAAAACTGCAAGGTGATAGAACCAGAAATGATCTAATTAAGAAAAAAGTTTGGGAATTTATTAAATACACAAATTGTAGCTTACTGTAACTTGATCAAAGGAAAACTCTGGTTATATTTCACGGAACGGTTTTCCTTTTTTAAATCCATATTTGATATAAAAATGCTTATTCATAGATATTTCTAGAAAGTGTAGCAGTTCGTTTTACCAATCATTTTGCAGAAATGCGATAAATATCTTTAAATATGATAGATTCTCTGTATAAATATTCATCAGGATCTACCAAGAAATGTTCAGATGTTAAATAAATGACTCTTAAATACACAAATCGTAGCTTATTATAATTTGCTTAGAGAAAGGTTCTACTTATATTTAACCTAAAGGGTTTCCTTTCTCAAATCTACTTTTGATATAATTATAAAAATGATTATTCATATATATTTCTCGAAAGTGTAGCAGTCATCATTCGTAGTAGCCCTCATCTTCACATTTAGGAGTTCACGATGCCTGGTAGTGAGGTTAGTAGAAATGACGGGCACCTCATAATAAAAGAAAATCTAACTGTGTGTGATGTCAAAAATCAGCTGTTGAATAAACTGAATTATATGTCTTCAGATCTGAACTGCTAAAAAAATTAACCTTTAAAACTCAAGTATAGATTAAGTACTTGTCTTCAACTAAAGCTCAACTATATTTTTTCTGCTTCTGTTCGATGTATGATGTATCTTCAGGTTTAGCCATTCTCTCACATCTTTTTTTATGGATTATGTAAGTAATTGAAACGTACAATGAAATTCGGTGCCTATAAAAAAGTAATGCGGCCAATTTTTTATTGACAAAATCAAAAATCCTTATGAGGATTTAAGGCATCAAATTATCATGATATAAGGCATAAGTTTTGATAATGCTTTTTTTTCTTATAGAATAAGTTTATAGAAGTAATTGAAATAATGATCACAGTCCTGATCTTATTGTCATGTCCTATAGCACCCTCGTCTTACTTTAATAATCTCTAGCTTACTTTGTGGGAATTCCCTCAGCTTAGCTCTTTATTTAATGCAGAACGTGAATTTTAATTTATTTATTAGCAGTGACTTTAATTCTCATACTTCTGTGTTTGTGGGTGGTGGGTCTAATGCCACTTCGCCATACCAAGCTCGAGTGGAAGGAGTTCTTACGAATGAAGGCAGCAGTGGGCGCTTTTCGTTTCTAACTAGCTAACTAGTGGGTGTGACCGAACTCATTCATACAATCATTCATCCATCAGCAGGTCAGAATTGAGATCCAAATCAGAGACCGACTCTTACCTGATTCAGCACCCACAGCGGTATTATTTGTAATGGGACCTTGCAGGACTTTGCAGTCACGACCTATTGAACGTGCCCCAACTGCCATGAGCCAACACGGCGGTCTTTGGCCGAGGCGAGGACAGAACCCGCGACCTTTCGGTTAGGAGAGCGATTCTCTATCAACCAGGATACCACCGCCCATAATTCTGTGTTAAATAGCATATAAAATTCTCGCTACTCTAGTAGATTAGATTATCATCAATAACACTGGAATACTAAGTAATTATATTTATACTAGATTTTGCCCTTGCTGATTAGTAACTTTCCTGGACATGACCTTAACCCTCTGTATACTTTTGGTACTTAAAAGTACCATTTAATTCTAGCTTGTATCTTTACTATATGACATTTTTTACCGAATGTATTTTAAAGAGCACGGATTATGTAACTCAAATAACATGAAGTTAATATAAGCTAAAATTAGGAATTCTTGGGTAGCTTTCTTCTTAGGGTTAATAAGATTTGAGGGTGATTTAAGGACCACGTTATAAATTCACGTCACGACCGAATATATACGTTATATTCAGAACATAAAAATGTTCCGAAGCAAATGGTCTATTTTCGAATTTTTTTTCTTGTGCGGAAGTATTGTAAAACTAAGTTAAGTCAGTAAGAGTGCTGTTATACTACATTCAGCAAATTGTCCACTGCATACTATAAAGATTTTAATGGTTTGAGAACGATTATAAATTGATATAAGAATCGATAAAATTAAGTTACTTTGTACTATGTTCATAAAAAAACTTGGAACTCAAACAATCATTTTTTTAGAAAAAATGTTTAATCCATTATCATCTGACGGTACATGAAAGTGCCATTTAAATCTAATTTATCTTTTTACTATATGACTATTTTTGCTGATGGTATTCTAAAGAGCACGTATAATGTAACGCAAATAACATAAAGTTAATTTAAGGTATCCGTCTACGTTCAAAGCAAAATTTTTGTAAAATTGGATACTTTAAAAAATTATTTAAAACTATGGTTTTTAAATGTATTATCCATTATAATACAAAATACTATTAAAACAAAAAAATTATTTGAAAATATAATATATCTTGAGAAATAGGAAAAATTGGAGTAAATATTAATGAAATTGAACCAAAACGGTTAACACTGTAAGCACAATTATAATGCAGCAATAAAATTTTTCTTTGTGCACAAGTTATACATTATAATGATGAATGAAATGAACCAAAATCTGCGAAAAATGTTGAAATGCAGAGAAGTGAGCTGAAAAAAATATATATATATACGATTTTTTTATAAATTCACAACTTTATTTTTCTAAAAATATCTATAAACGGAAATGTATTTCACCAACATCAAAGCTTTTGGTTCCTTTCATTGCCCATATCATTTAAAACATACTCTGAAATTTTCACGTAAATACCTCTATTAGTTTTTGAGATATCATGTGAACGGTGGAGAAGTTTTATGAAAATTAAAGTGTTGAAAAAATTAAATACAATTTTAATTGAAAAAATATGTTTTGCTTAAAATTCCCTTGGATGATAGGTGAGGCCTTTCTCTTCCTAGAAAAGATGAACTGTTTTGGAAAGAGAAAAGACTGAACTACAAGAAATAACAATGAAAATTTCGTCAATGGGGTTGATAATCTGTGTTTTTAACGTAGTCGGATACTTTAAGCTAAAAGTAGTAATTAAAAATATTTAATTCATAATTGAAGTAATTGAGCTATTTCTGTTAATTGCATTTTTTTCTTCTGTTCCCTGGCATTATCCTACAAGAAAACTAAACTGCTGGTGCAAAAATGAAGTTGAAAAATGGATGGCAACATAATTCGGTAAATAAAGGGTTAACTTCTTTTGACATTATTCATCTAGGTTAAAATTTAACCGAACCTGACAGCTTTAATAGCGATACTCTACCTATTTTTTATGCATATTTATAAAATTGGACTGTCTGTCGGTCATACGTTCCCTCCAAAGTAAAACTAAAAAACAAAAAAGAAAATGTGAAACAGTTTTCTCTCCTTCTTAAACATATTTTTAATGAAATATCGACTTTAGAAAGCTCCTCTTGGTTAGTGATTTAATTGCCAGATTAATTTTTATAACGGTTCATTATAGTTACCTGTCATATAGATTAATTTAGCATATATTTAAATTAACTATCATAAGAAATAATCCGACAATTACTTGTGTTAATACCTCTTTTGTTGGGTGGGAAATTCCAGCTTTCTATGTATTTTGACGTTTGTATTGATCATAAGATTTTATTTAATTAAAATTACATTAAATAGAGTAAACGCATATTGCATCAAGAGAATAAAAATATCAACTATCAATAATTAGTTTTTTAATCGCTTCTCTTGTAAGATTTTGAAACTATTTATATATTTGTTGCGTTCTAGATGATGTGCACCACTTTGGATATTTGTTAATTGATTAATTTTAATTAATATTTATTCGATAGTTGCTGTTGTTATAAATGTGCAAAACCTCGATTCCGAAGTACTTAGTATTATAAAACTGAATTATGTTTATAATGGAGGTTAATAGTAATAAATAAATAAATAAGGCTTCTCTTCTATTAAAGTATTTAAATATGGAAAATAATATTTATCAAAAATCTGGAAATAGAAACCAAAATCCTAGTTGACCTTAATACTTGTGTTGTTCTAACAGCCTGTCATCCATTTAAATCAGATAGCCTAGTCCCTGGATGCAGTGATGTTAAATCTTATTCACTAGTACGACAAGAAAACATGGAAAACCTGGTAATAAAATGGAATGTAAAATTTTATTTTCCTTGCCCCCTGCGCACCAAAAAGTGAATGTATTTCACAATTTTTCCCTTGAAAAAACTTTTTAAAAAGTTGTTTTATCTCTTTCTTTATAAAACAGTTATTGATATTCTTGAGCTGCATTGTTCAGAAAACAGTTTTTTTATAAATGGAAAAAATTGAGCTTAAAAATATATACTTTGTTTACTTTAGCTCTTTCTTTATAAAACGGTTATTGGTGGTCTCGAACTGTGT
>JAPMOQ010046078.1:308692-319722 GCA_026543055.1 Argiope trifasciata
TGTATGTATGTATGTATGTATGTATAATAAGGCCTTATAATAATATAAGTATTGAAAGGAGTAGTCATCCTCAATTTTCGCATACTTGAATTTCAAAAAGATTTTTATATTTAAATTTTTAACCGTAATGAATGAAACGTAATTTAAAGATTGCGAGAAAAATTGGCAGTTTATTTGTAAAGGAATTAAATTTTTCCTAATTTGCAAAATTGGAATATTAATTGTAAAACTCTTTATAGACTTCCTCGAACTTCCAGATGATCAATCCGTTGAATTGCTATCCCCTGCGTTAATCCAAAATGGAGACCATCTCCTTTTCGGTAAACATTCCAACCAAAATAAATATTTGAGCAAATCAATAAAAATTGTCGCCTTACCTTAGAAACTAATTAAAGCGGAGAAAATTATAATTTGAAAAATTCACAGTATTTCGAAAGAATTCTAATTACTAGAGCTATAAAAATTAAATAAAGTTTCAATGAGAAGCTTTTCTTAATAAACTTATTTATAATTAAATAATGCAAGAAGACTCCCCATAATGTCATTTAGTTTTTTGAATCGTTTACTTTATGTATGCTCTTCTGCAATTCGCGGTAATTATTTTAATAAATTATTGTGATTCAATACCTTACATTATGATATGGAATACTATTTTAAAAGTATATCGATATTTTTTGTGAAGGAAGCATTCTGTTAATTATAGATAGTATTTATTTATTTTATATTCACGATAAATTGCAAATATCTAAAAAGTAGCAAAGTAAAATATTAATAAGTAGTTTACATATTTTATTTTTATAATTTTAAAAAATTTATATTATAACATATAATGTATAATTTTATCCACTCCTAATAAAATTAATAATAATGCTTTAAATGAATATCTTAATAAAATAAGTTATTCTTTAAAATATAGATATCTAGAATTACTGAACTAAGCCAATAATTTACTTATAAAGATGAACAATTCTCAAATAACTAATTGTTAATTGTGAATTTAAGTTTATTTTGCTTGTTGGTAAAGAGAAAACTCTTCATGTAATTAGTGTCCTTATAAGTTTTCCCAAACGTTTTTGCTTAAGATAGTACAAAGTAAAATGCATTATGATTTTTATAACGTTTCAGATTTCTAGATGTCATTCATTTATGTGTGATAAATTTGTTTCTCTTCACAACATAATCTAATAATATTATTTTATGTTATTGGTGAAGAAATTAAACTTGATTTTTAAGAAAAAAAAAAAGAAAAGAATTTCATTTAAAAAAACGCATCATCTTATTTCTTAAGGATAATTAACTGTAGAATAATTTACAGAATTCATAAAATGTAGATATTCACATTTAGAGTATTTAACATTCAATATATTTATAAAAGAGCACAATCTTTAAAACTCAATCATGATAAAAAAAAAAGATTTAAAACCACAGCTTTAAATTATATGTAAACAAATTTGGGTTTGCTTTTAATTCCATTCAATCGACTTACTGTTTAAATGTGTCAAGTTTCAAAGTCAGGAAATTGAATTTCGTACTAAAAGGGCTTCACACAGTTTTTCTAAGGCTTCTGTAACCGAACTAAATGATAAAATGTTGGACATTTAGTTGCCAAACAATCTATTTTATCTTCGTAGGAATCTAAAGCAAATTTAAAAATAATTCAAATATTTATAAGAATTTTCTTATCATACATCATCACTCATTTTCTGAAAACTCTGAGTCACATGTAAAGCACTTTGATTTCTGTTGTTAAAGTGTCAAACTACGTTCGAATGAAAATTTTTGATTAGTTGGATTTTTTAAAAACAATTTAAAGCTATGATTTTTAGATATATCGCCAATTATATTAGAAAATACTATAAATACAACAGAATTGCTTGAAAATATAAAATATTTTGAAAAATAGAAAAATTTGTAATAAATTCTAATTAAATTTAACAAAAACGGTTAACACTCTACACAAAATTATAACGCAGCAATCCTGTTTTTCTTTGTACACAAGGTATAGAGTGTAATGATGAATGAAATGAACCAAAATCTAAGAAATAGGTTGAGATGCAAATAAGTGAAGGGTGAAAATGTATATGAATATAAGCATTTTTTTCATAAATTTACAACTGAATTTTTCTAAAAAACACTTATAAATGAAAAAACTATTTCGCCAATAATAAAACTTTTGGTTCCTTTCATTGCCCACATTATTTAAAACACACTCTGAGATGTTTATCTAAATGTCTCTATTAGTTTTTGAGATATCATGTGATCGGTGGAGAATTTTTATGAATGATGTATTTTGAGCAAATTGTTGTTAAAGGAAACTTTAAGCGCAAAAAAATAGGCGACCCTGGATGATAGGTGAGGCCCTTCTTTTTCTAGAAAAGCTAGACAGTTTTGGAAAGAGGAAAATCTGATGTACAAGAAACAACAATAATTCGCCGATGCGGTGGATAACCAATGTTTTTAATAGAGTCGGATACCTTAATTACAGTTTAGATTTCATAATAAATGAATATTTTTCTGTTTTAAAAAAATGATTTCAATTGATAATGTTGCATAGTTTTTATAACGGAGGGAAATTTTGAAATGAAGCATTATTTATTGCTTCATTTTCTACTTTATATACTCAATCATTTCTAAAAGTACTACCATCCCGTACTACTTCATGAATTTTAAATACAGAGATGGCAATAATAACAGTTACAAATTTCAGATTTGGAACAAAAATTGTCCAAAACCGTGATATAAACCGTTGTAATTGCAAATTTTTTATTATGAGAATTAAGTTTTTGTAAGCACTTTTTTAAAGAAAAAAATAGTAAACATGTTTGCCATCCTATCATTTACCTTAGAAATGGATTATTGCAGTAAATCATATTGCAATCCATAAATCAGATTTAAAAATCTTGCAATTATTTATTATTTTTGATACTGTGTGCTAAGAAATCAAAATATCTTAAATTGCAAAACAGTTCGTCTGTAGGAGAAATGCGATCTTCAAAGTCGAACGAATTAATCTGTTCCAGAATCCATTTAAAATCCAAATATAGAAAATCTAATTTCCCTTCGAAGGAAAATGATCGTCTGCAATATGCAAAGCAAAAATCAAAAACAATTTATCGTTTCGAGACTAAATTCTTTGCATAAAAGATGAGACATTAGATGAGACTGAAAAAATGACGCTGTTCAGAAAAAATAGAAATAGGAGGTTAAGAAAATAACAAATGGCTTTTGTAATTTCGAGATCGACTTCGATTCGATGAAGTTAACTAGTTGGTACTCTGCGCGTAGCTGCAGCCAAAAAATAATATTAACCCCTTCCAGTAAGATTTAAGAATGCAAAAATTATGGGTGAAATAGATATTTAATTTTTATTTAAGAAAGCTTAGTTTATTTTATAATTCTAACTAATTTATAATTATTAATTAAAATTATATTATTGGTATGGGTGTACTTGTAAGTTCGCATTCAACATTTCTTCAAAAATCTCTAGCGATTTCGGATTAGCCCCTAGTTTTCACGTTTACTCTAGGCACTCCGGTATTATTATTTTTTAAATAATTTCAGGCACATAATGTGTCTACGACTCCAGAGTATTCACTTATTAGTCATTATGAACTTTTTTTCTTCTTGGTAATATTTCGCTATCATTAGTTTCAATATTAGTTCCTCAAAATTCAATACACTAGAAATTTTAAATTAAATTAATTATTATATTCAACTGTAACTTTATTTGCTTGAGGAGTATAACTCGTCATGCCATATAGCACAATGTCGAGTATAGCTCGTCATTAAGCTATATGGCATGAAAACTCAATGACGAGCTATGCTCGTCATTTTACGGGAAGGGGTTGAGTGCAATCAATCAATTATTTGGGAATGTTTTATCGAAATAGGATGAACGGTATTGCAGTATCTAAAATACGAACAAACAAATATTCATTTTTTATGCTTTAGATTTGTGTATTCTTTTAGAATTGTAAAACCTGGCGTTCTTTCAAGATGGTAATGAAAGAAACCATTTATTGTGTCTCGTGACTCATTTCATATTCGTTCATAATTCTCACATTTAATTTTAGCATATGGGATTAAAATATTTCCTTTCAAAATTCAATAAACATAGAAAATATATTTATACTATAAAATCATTCATATAGTTGAAAAGATATTTTTTGAAATTTAAGGTGGTGCAAAATTATTTGTATTTCAATATTTTTGATAATTATTGCGAAAAACACTAACATTTAGTTAAAATTTAAAACCCCCAGGGTTGGTCTCCCCGAAACTTTCTTGCATAATCTTTGTAAAGTTGTTACCTCTGAGAATGAGTTGCATCACATTTGCGTACTGGAGCTACAAAATATTAACCTTTCACTTGGATCAAAATCAAATTTATTGTCTCCTCGGGGAGTTATTTGGAGATGAATCCTTGGTAAATAGATGCGTTTGAGACTCAATTTCGTGTTTAAATTTTAGGTAATTGTACTATCCCTATAACCATCCCGTAGGTGTAAGCAATAAGCTGACCCAGTTTCATCGCTATCGGATGAATGGTTTGGGAAGGCAGAAGAGACATACAGACAAACATTCATTTTTATTTATATAGATGAAGAAACCTTTGTAGAAATAATGGAATTGAATGCATCCAATACACTGCATCATTAAATAATTTCTTTCTCTCTCTCATTGGAGTCTGCTAAACAAAAAACATATTTCTTTGGTTTAGTTTAGTTATATTAACGCCCCGTTTAAAGCAACACGAGAGCACGAACCGCGGTCAGATGATGAGGACGACACCTGAACTGGTACTCCCCTCTCCACACCACACCACATCATCGGGAGGACGTTTGCCCTGGCAGATTAAACGTACAAGAGATCCCCCTTACACGACGGTTCTTTGGTGGAATCGAGTCTCGAGCCTGAAACCCTCCGGTTCCGAAACCGAGACCTTACCACCAGGCCATCGCGGCCCCCAAAACAAAACTGGTATTTGTAATTTTTATTAATAACATAATTGTTATTACTACTGTAAAAAAATTGTTTCAGAGTAGAATCCATTGAAAATACACTTGAACACTATTCATTATTTCAAAATTAATAATTGCACCAAAAAATTGCGAATAACTGTAGTTGCCAAAATTTATTATTTCTAAGTGTAAGAACTGTTTCTTCATACAAGGAATCGTCTTCATATTTAGATTTGAACAATAATAATAATTTTTTCAAATATTAACATCTAATTTCGAAAAAAGATATCAAAATGTTTCAAGGTTAAGACAAGAGAAACGGGTATGAGATTTTGTAATTTTGTGTAAAGTGAGTTTGAATAATTGAAATATTCACTTCTTGAATATTTCAATTATTCAAAGACGAGTTTGACCAATACTAGTAGAAGATGTGTTTGACAGAATTATTTTTTAAGAAATGAAACAGAAAATTTAAATTATTACGATAAATTAATCTTTTTTAACACTCTTAAGTGCTAAGAGATAAGTATAAAAAATATATCAGAAAGGATTTAAAATAGTGTTTGGTAGAAACTTCAATATGCTTTATTGATCTGTTTATGTTTTAATTATAAAGTAATGATTATAGAATTATGCATATGTATAAAACATGAATTCAATTGAATAAGTTTACTAAAAATTATGTGTGTAATATGTAAGTAAATGATTTTGTAAATAAATTTCAATTCTAACTTAGCATTATGAAACTTTATTACACATGGTATATTGAAACTATTACTCAAAAAATAAAGAAAAAAATTGCTTGAAAAAGAAATTGACATTATTAAAAAGATTATTTTGAATTTAAGATAATATTAAAGCAGTTTTCGTAAGTTAATTACTTTTAAAATATATTTGTATCAATTTTTGTTGGTAAACTAGAAACATATATATAATTGCATATTTTAATAACAATATTATTCTTATTAATTCATATTAATCATATTTATATAAATTAATCTTGTAATAAATTTTATATTAATAACATTTGAATTAATTAACCTTTTAATAGTTATATTTATCTTAATTACATTAATGCTATGAATCTTAAGAGAAAAGAATCAGCAATAAGCTATAAATTAATTAATAGATTTGAATTCAGACATATAATTCTTCTTTAATCCACTAAGATAACAAATAAAATTGGAAAAGACAGGGTTTCGCATAACTCTAAGGAAACCACTATAAACCCTTTTTTTAATACGCATTACTTTTTTTAATACGCATTCAAGAATAACAAGATAAGGAAATATAACTATTCTAATTATTATCTTGATAAGAATAATTTTTTTATTATATCGTTGGTTTGGTTCTAGCGTTTCACTTCTACTCTCTCGACACACGAAATGAGATTCTTTTGTAAATATTTTCCCACAATGGCCGAGAGTTGTCAAATAACAATTCCGGTTATTACTTTCCCAGCTCTTTGCCCCATCAGTTTTCCAATAGTACTCTAGTTATCTAATTGCTTCGACATATACTTTGGAATTTCCGTTACCTATTAGACAGAGCAAAGGATTTGTATTGATTTCTGATCGATTTCAATTTTGCAAAATCTATCAATTTTAGATAGAATATTCATATGTGCATTTTGTTTTAGAATCTTTTGAAAATCTCGCTGAAATTTTTCTATGCGCTGTATTAATCTATGTCCCCATTTCTACTGAAAATAAATATAAATGTCTATGTGTGTGTGTATTGTTACTCTGCAGGGTGTCAGCAGGCAGTTCGATTTATAGACACATATATACTTTGGGAAGTCTTATATATTGTTTGGCATTGATATACTTTGGAAAGTCATTGATATTATTTGACATAAATATACTTGATACAGATATTATTTGACATATATTACTTGATGCAGATACTCTTGACATAGATATACTTCTTGATATAGATATTATTTGACATGTATATACTTCATATAAATATTATTTGACATATATATATACTTGATGCAGATACTCTTGACATAGATATGCTTCTTGATATAGATATTATTTGATATGTATATACTTCATATAGATATTATTTGATATATATATACTTCATACAGATATTCTTGACATAGATATACTTTGGGAAATCATAGATATTTTTTGACTTAGATATTCTTTGGGAAGTCATTGATATTATTTGACATAAATATACTTGATATAGATATTATTTGACATATATATACTTGATGCAGATATTTTTGACATTTATACACTTGATATTCTTGATATATACTTGATAAAGATATTCTTGGCATAAATATACTTGATATAGATACTCTTTACATAGATATTTGGGAAGTGACATAGATATACCTTGGAAAATGAAATGATGCATTTCAGAGTGATTTCATAAATTTTCAATCGAATAAAAATGGAGCAAAATGTTTTTTACAGCAATAAATCTGGAAAATGCTATTACATAAAATTTAATTTTAGGTTATTTTGAATTCTTAAAAATTGTATTCTAACAATAATTTGTATTCTAACATAATTTCTATTCAAATAAATTCTATTCTAACAACAATTTCCATTTAATGCTTGATTTTCGCTCATAAAGGACTATGTTTAATAGTTGTGTAATTTATAAGAGAAATAAAGAAAGTACAAGATAAGAAACTCAATGTTTATAACATCAATAGTTTAATGATATTATGGCGAGCGAATCTATTAAGATGATTCACATAAATAATGAACATAAAAAGCTTAAGGCTACTAAAATTACAAGGCTTTCATGTCATTGTTTGTTTGATGCTCATAAACAATAAAATTACATTACGCATAATATATTTAACTAAGATTGAACAAAATTAATGTTATCAAATACAATACAATTATTAATGAACAAAATTTAAGATATTTGATCTTTCGAAGGTGGAAATTAGTAACTAGTTTCAATACAGCAAACTTTCATTAAAGAACTACTATTAACTTGTATTACAAATTGCTTAGTTTAATAATATTGATTTAAAAACAAACAGTGATTTTTCAGATTAAAATAATTGTGCCACAAAATACAAGAAAAATAAAAATGCTACTTATTTTTTCACAACAAATATTGTACTAACTATTACAGATGTGCTATTTTTATTTGTTTAATTAAATAAAATTTCCCAATAAACCTCAGAGATTACATGAATATATAGGCAAATACAAATTTTCAAACACCCAAGCAATTTCAAGCAACCATTTTTTATGACTGCAGCTGAGTGCCAAAAACTAATTTCAGCATGAAACGAAAAATTGGAGGCAGTTGTAGATCCTAAAAGAAGCAATGCTTTAAAACAGTTTATGTCATATGTTGGTGAGTTTCTGCTCTTTTAATAACATACCTTGTTATATTATGTCTTTAAAGGAAAATAAAGATTATTTATTTCTATTTTTTCTCCTTTCATGTTAAAAAAAGATTTAAGTTTAGTTTAGTTATTTTAACATCCCATTTTCAAGCAACATTAGGTCTATTTTGGGACAGACCACGTCATTTTTAATCAGGGTCAGATGACGAGGATGACACCAGAGCTAGCAACCCCTCTCCAAGCATCCACACCACAAAAACCGGGGGATGTTTGGCCCCGAAGGATTTAACGTGCAAGAGACCCCCTCACAACAAGGTTCTTCGACGGGATCGGGAATCGAGCCTGAAACCCTCCAATTTGGAAGCCGAGACCTTACCACCAGGCCACCACGGCCTCCAATTTTCTGGGTTTTTTTTCCTTTTCCTGTAATGAATGTTCAAAGAGAAATTATTATAAGTGTTACAATTTCATCCTTCGTTTTCACTATAATCCACTTCCGAATATATATATATATATATATATATATATATTTGCATTTGTGAACTTTACAACTCAAAACACTTCAGAACTTCATAATTCCAAAATTTTTGTTATTCCGTTGAAGGCTCAGACAATAGATTCTTTTCAGTTTCGAGAGTTAAACTGGATGCAGAAAAGTTTGAATCGATTCATAAATTAAATATAAAATAATAAGTGAGAACTTCCAAAGATTGGCATTTGGATTAATACCACAATTTCAGTACAAAGCTGCCGGTTTTTTAACCACTCATTTTCAGTTTCTTTTATGTATTTTCTGTAATGCAAATATTATAATTTGATAGAAAAAAATCCATAAATAAATAGTATACAAATTTATCAATAAATAGAAATCACCTCCCTCTCCGCACTGCACTTCACCAGCCGGAGAACGTTCAGCTTGATAGATTTAATGTGGAAGAGACCCCCTTACAGAACGGTCCTTCGGGGGAATCAAGCCTCGAACCTGAAACCTTCCGGTGCCGAAGCCGAGACCTTACCACCAGGCCCGCAAACATATTTATATATATCGGAGTCATTTTTAAGTACCATATTTTTTTAAACCAATATTTATAAGATTGAATGTTATAAATTCCATATCTTTTTCCAAGAATAAACGTGAAAAATATAGAGTATAAAAATAATAAACATTTGAAAAAATTGAACCATTAAAAATAATTAATTGCAAGTAACTATGAACGCAATACAAAACGCTGGGGCAAGGGGTTTGAAAATGATATAAGTGTAGACATATTTAATTGCTCTTGATTAGCATTGATAGTATTAATCGCTTGCATTCAATTATCTTTTTCTACGTAATGAAGGCTAGTTGTAGTTCTAATTTACACTGCTAGCATATAATATTTTGAAAACTGAACTAATTGTTCGAGTGATATTTGTATGCCTAAGTGATATCGTAACTGTCACCTTTCGCAATTTTTTATTGTTCAGGGATTTTATTTTATATTAGCTGCCTTTGACGACCAACCGGTTCAACATTCTTAATGCTTGTTAAAATTTTCAATAAAATATTTCATGTCACTTTTCTTTTAATGGCTTCTTCATCAAATATTTTAAAGTAATTCTCAAAATATTTTAAAAACATGCTTGCCTTTATTTAAGCTGATTTATTAAATTAATGATGCAAATATTGGTACAGATCATAGAAAACTTTTTGGAACATTTGGTGAAAATTACATCCTTATATGTTTAATTTGCAATAATTATTAACTTATTTTTTAAATTTAAGCTTTTGTCAGTATGATAGCAACTTCCTGATAAAAGCTATTTTTTTCATTGATGTGTAACGTGTTTGTGCAGGTTAAATTAATTTTTAATAGGCACAAAAATGTTGAAAAGTATGATTTAATTTTTTTTAAATAATTTAATCTTTAAATAATTAAAAATCTAAATAAAGAAAACTTTACAAAAATCACTCCGAAGAGCATGTTTTCGACTTAATATGTTAAAAATTTAGCAGCTCTAGGTCGAAAATTTTGGTCTGTAGAATGCCAACACACGCATACATTCATCTTTATTATAAATATATAGTTTGAAAAGATAAATTTTTGAAAAATTCTCAATATGATGTAAAAATCAATTTTGCGCTGTAATATTTTTAGAATTTAAACTGGTAAAAAGCAAAACGTTTAAAAATCGATTTCTACCTCCAGGGTCTATATAATCATATTTGGCAGTTGTAGGTCAGCAGTTTGGCCTCTAGAGTGCCAACACACATATTCTGCTTTATTGTAGACTGACTGGAGCTTAATTGAAGGGTTTGCAGTCAACTCATCAATTAAACTTAATTCAAGAGTTGACTTCAAAAAAAAAGGTAGCTTCAATTATTCGTTTGCAGAAAGCCATGAAAAACGTTTGAAAATTCGGAAATCCAAAATGTGTGACGATTTCCCTTTTGGTTAATCTTCTTAAACGTTACTACATATTACATTTTGAGGGAAAATATATTTTCCCTCAAAAATATATTTTTCAGATGATGTGGCACAGGTTAAAATGAAGGATCAACATTTTTCTTGCAACCAAATAGATTGTATTCTTCTATAAAAAATATTTCTTCTATATAAAAACACGTCTTAGAATGTTGGATCTACCTCTTTCTTGCAACCAAATAGATTGTCTTCTTCTATGATAAATATTTCTTCTATATAAAAACACGTGTTAGAATGTTGGATCTACCTCTTTCTTGCAATCAAATAGATTGT
>JAPMOQ010046078.1:326440-336548 GCA_026543055.1 Argiope trifasciata
AAAAAAAAAAAAAAAAAAAAAAAAAAAAAAAAAAAAAAAAAAAAAACGTTTATTAATTACGAAAAAAAAAAAAGCTGACAAATTGATCATAACGTAAATTTTTCAATGGGCGAGTCAGGTGTAAAACACTAAGGGCAATTTGAAGAAAATTAGATTAATAAGTATTATGTGAAAGTTGGCATTTTGTTTCCAGTTGGTACTTGAAGCCACGGTGGCCTGGTGGTAAGGTCTTGGCTTCTGAAAGGGAGGATTGCAGGTTCGAAGCCCGATTGCTCCGAAGACCTGCCGTTTAAGTGAATCTGGTAAAGTTAAATACGTCGAGGTCGAACTTCATCTCGCTGGTGTGGTGTGGAAGTTGGGAGAAGTGGCTGCCGGCTCAGGTGCTGTACTCGTTATCTGATCGTGTTTTAAAACTACGAGGTACATCACAAAATAGCCTTAGAGTTGCTTCAAAATAGGATGTTAATATAATTAAATAATCCAGTGGTTCCTACATCAGGGTCAAATTAAACAATAAATATAAATTCCTAAATATTTTATAAATCTAGTTAGTAAATTTAAATAAATTTAATCATAAAAATTCTACACTGTTAACATGATATCTCAAAAACTAACAGAGGTAGGCACATAAAAATTTCAACACGTGTTTCAAACAATATGGGCGATGAAATGAGCCAAAAGTTTTAGCCTTGGTGAAATACTTTCTCCTTTATAGGTGCTTTTAGGCTGTGAATTTATGGAAAAAATGCATATATACGTATATTTTTACCCTTAATTTTTTGCAATTCAACATTTTTCTTAGATTTTAGTTCATTTCATTCACCATTATATTCTATAACTTGTTTACAAAGAAAAACAGGATTGCGGAGTTACAAATTTGTGTAGGGTGTTAACCGTTTTGGTTGAATTTCATTAAAATATACTACAAATTTTGATCTTTCTCAAAATATTTTATATTTTCAATGAATTTTTCCATTTATAATGTTTATAACTAACAACACATTTAAAAACCATAAATAGTTTTTAAAAAATCCAATTTTTCAAAAAATTTCCGTCGAAAGCAGTCTGATACTTTAATTTAAAAAAAAAAATGTCTTAGACTTTTGGAGCATTTGGTATTTTGCAAAAATTTGCGATTGATTTCCTCACATCCTTTGTGCGAGAGTTTTCGCTCCTTCTTAACGTTAATTGGAATTAAGAATTAAAAAAAAAAAATAAGAAGAATCGTATTTTCGAAACTGACATTCTGAACAAAAAAATATTTTACTTAATTTTTGCCCATCCCGACTAAAATTCATTTTTGAGCACCAATGTCTGAGCAATTTCTTCCTTTGAGTGCTATACTTTCATCATAAATGGCTGCTTTTTCCTATGCATTGAAAGTCATTTAGACGACGGCTTTAACACAATTTACTTTAAGTACTTAAAGCTGATTATTTGTAGATAAATATGGTTGCGAATGGCTTGAGGTAGATTAGGAGAACACTATTATCAGAGAATGGCTATATGGTGATTTAGGCGGAAGCCTTACTTTTTAGTTAAAGGAGGTTTGCCATAACGTTTATTACACTCGTATTTACATTATCTTCTTCTCTAGATATATATGGATGAAAAGAACTTTGATAGTTACCACAAATGACCGTAAATTCTATAACTCTTTTATTTTCATCTGGGTTGCGTATGCGAAAATGGCAAAGAATTATGACGAGATGAGAACATCAATATAAATAAAACTGAATGTTTGTCTGTATGTCTCTGCCGTACCGCTCATTGGATTGCAATAAAACTTTGAAAACTTATCATTGGCCCTTGCTGGATGGTTACAGGCACAGTAAAATTATGTAATGTATACTTTTTTTTGGATCTATTTACCGCATCCATTAATCAAAGGTTATTGTCAAATGAACTCACCAAGGAGACACAACAGATACAGCAAATGTACTAAATTCAAGGCGTGGTTAATATTTCGTAACTATTGCAATGAAGAAATAACAATGATAAAAATTCCACAATGTGGTCAATAACCCTGAAGGATAGGATGTTAAAGAATGATAGTTTCATCCCAACTGCTTGAGAATGTGCAGTGTGATCGGTAACCATTGTTTTTAATGTAGTCGGATATCTTAAAAAGCGATTGCTATGAATTTCTTCACTCCATGAGCTACTGAATGGAAATATTTGTAATAGCTGCTTAGTAAACATAGTCCATCTATCGCCAGAGGAGATACTGTTTTGTTCCGGAACATATATAAAATGAAAGTTTGTCTGTTTGTCTCTTATGCGCTGCCGATAAAACTTCGGCACCATATTGCTTGCACTTTCGCGAAGGTTATAGGCATAATACAATTCTCTAATATATCAAAAATATTTTTAGATTGATTCAAAACATCTATTTACCCTGGTTTAACCACCAAATAACTTGCCAAGGAGGCACAATAGATTCAGTAAAGACGCTAAATTCACACTAAACGCTAATATTCTGTATCTATTGTAAGTAAATGCAATGCAAGTCTTCCTCTGCGGTAATAGTTGTATTAGAGAGTGTGCGAGAAAAATTCAGGGAAACCAATCCTATAGGTTTGAAATTTTAACTAAACACTGAGCAACATTTTAGCTTTTTTTAATGTAATTTTCGAAAATATTATAGTATAAATAATTTTGATTAATTTTAGTTTTCAAAAAGATATATTTTCAACTGTATTTAAGATTTTATGGTATAAAGACATTTTCTATGAATAATTAATTTTGAAAGAAAATATTTTTATCTCATTTTTTAACATTAAACTTGAGAACTCCGAAAGAATATGAAACGAGTTACGAGCTACGTATAATAAATAATTTCTTTCATTACCATTCTGAAAGAACACCAAGTTTTCCAATTCTAAAAGAATACACAAATCTAATACGTAAAAATGAATATTTGTTCGCAGAATAGAATAATAAAAATAGAATGAATATTATTTATTCTTCTCCTTTATATATCGTTTAATTTCAACGAATGTATTCGCAAGAATGAAGCAAGATAACTATTTCAAATTCCAAACGATGTTCCCAAGATTATTACTTCTATGACAGCAACGTGCCGGGGACCAGATTGTTTAAAATAAGATATTTTGGTGGCATTTTCTACGATTCATCATTCGCCACTTCACACAAACCCTTTTCTCCAAATTTAACCATAAGTTCAGAAAGTAGAAACAATCGACCAGGACCTCTCTGAACTTCGCCGTTTCTGCAGACATTCGATCGAAAGTCATCTAATTTCAACTCTCAGATTAAAATATGGAAGGGAAGTCCCCAGACATCGTAAATGGCTATCGGAATTCAATGTCCATATCCAGATCCCCCCTTCCGGCCACTGAAACCGGATAATTGGGATGCATCTGCCGGATCGAGGGACCGGGCTGCCAATTAGATCGTTTATGCTGATAAGTTTCTTTAGCCAGACACAAGAGGGTTCTTGTCAATGCATCAAAGGGATGTCCGAGGAAAGATCGAGATCCTTTCAAGAAAGAAAGTTGGAAGTGAGATAGCAAATGCGTATTAATCATTGATTTATGGAGGAAGTGCTGTGAAATATCATAGTTATTTGATACTTTTTTATGTTAATACTTACAGGGAAGGTCTCGGCTTCGGGACCGGAGGGTTTCAGGTTCGAGACTCGATTCCACCGAAGAACCGTCGTATGAGGAAGTCTCTTGCACGTTCAATCTGTCGGGCAGTTCAGGTGTCAGCTTCGTCATCTGAGAGTGGTTAAAAATGACGAGGTCCGTCCCATAATAGACCTCGTGTTGCTTTAAAAATGGGGTGATAATATAACTAAACTAAACTACAAGGTTTTTTTTAATGTTTTCTTGATATCTTGTTTTGATGATGATGGTGATGTCGTGTCCTTGTTTTCACGGAAAAGGGGGTGCTGTAGCTTCTGAGGGTAAAGACCTCTGAGCACTCAGGGAGCAGAAATCTGACTTCTAGCTCACATGAAAGTGACACACACAACTCCTTTTGACAGGGGAGCACATTCATGCAACTCACAGATAGAACACAGAACAACCATACCCGAACCGGGACTCGAACCAGGGACGTCCAGATCAAGGGGAAGACCTCACTCTACCCCCACGTGAGGACGCCGGCCTGTCTTGTTTTTAAAATATCGATAGAAACCATTTTAGTGCAGGATTGGATTGTGTTGTTTAATGGAACAAGAGCCAAAAACAGCCATGCATGTGGTCAAGCTATAAAGCTAAAATTGTATAAAAAGTTCAAAAAGTATAAAACAGAACCAAAGATATATAAAGTGCAAAGATGAAACTGTAGAACAAAGCCCTGATGTGTATAGCAAAAATTAATAAAGTTTTATATGAAGTGGTAAAAGCCAGTTCATTTTAGTGTAGGATGTTTGTAATTAGAATGGTTCTTTATGGTTAAGTTCAAAACGCAATTTGGGGCTGCGGTGGACTTGTGATAAGAACTCGTCTCCTAAGACAATCCATCCCAGGTTAAAGACAATTTTTTACGCTATGGCCACGTTTTGTGCATAAAAACATCAATTATTGGTTTTCAACTTTTCTTTACCAGTGTCTATATGAATTACAGTATTACAGTCTTGCAGCAGTCGATACTACAGTGTGTACATTAATTTCACGGAAAAGACAAAAAGGAGAATGTTTTTTAACTGGTGTGGTCTTAGAATTAACGGGACTCGGTGACTTGGTAGTAAGATATACGCTACGGAACCGGAGGGTTGAAGGTCCGAGGCTCGATTCCACCTAGGAACCGCCGTGAAATTAGGTCTGCTCCATGTTAAATATGTAGGGGCCAAACGTCCTCTCACCGGTGTGGTGTCTTTCTTCATTTAGCTTTCTTCGTTTTGTATTTATCATATATATGCATCATATAGCGAAACATATATGTATTATATAGCCATTAAATGTATTATATAGTAATAAAGAGAGAGATATTTGTAGATTTTGCTGAAATTTGAGAGATGTCTCAAACCTTGGTATAAAGAAGGTATACTAAATCTTCTACCTTCAAACCTTCTACGGGCAGTGGTAACCTGGTGGTAACCTCGGAATCGGAGGGTTGCTGGTTCGAGACCTGATTCCACTGAAGAACCACCGTGTAGTTAGGTCTGCTCCACATTAAATTCGTGGGGGCCAAAGTTCTTCCACTGGTGTGGTGTAGAAGTTTGGAGGGGGGGGGTGCCTAACAGATGTCTTCCTATTCATCTGACCGTGGTTCAAAATGACGTGGTAGGTCCCAAAATATCCCTATTGGTGCTTCAAAGCGGAGCGTTAATATAATTAAATTAAACTAAACTCAATCTTTCTAGTCTAAACCCGTTTTAATATACACTTGTAACATACGGACGGGCATTATCCAGATATAAGTTTTTCGACTTCAAAAAGATCTTATTCAACAAAATCTGGAGTTCGACTTTTTGATAATTACACAAATTTTTATTTCGTAAACGAGGAAGTTATCAAAGCATACAGTATACTGAAATATGCTCATCATGGGAAAAATAATTCGGATTATCATACCTCGTTCATTAAAAGAGAAATATTACGAAATGATCTATTGATAATAATAATGTAAATCCTACAAGCTCACTTCAACAATGAAATGCAATGTTTTAAAACACGTTTCTTTTTTTCATAAATTTAATTAAAAAAATTTTAATGCATAGTGAAAGTTTAATATAATTGAAATGATAATATTTTGAATTTTAAAATGTAAAAAATATTTTTGTTCTGTAATATTTTCAGAAATTGACAAAAAATGACAAAATTATTTTAAATTTAGATTAATTAAGATTGAAATTTCCAAAGAAATTGCTCCGGCACTTATGTTGCCGTTCAAAATACTTAAGTGCAACATTTGGAAATTCTGGATCAAACTATTTCATCTTTAGAATGGCAACATGTACACATATTCAAGTTGTTTATTATTAGCATAGATGATAACTTGATACATTTTTTGAAAATGGGAAAATAGATTTCGAAATAACATAAGGCAGGATATTGCAAATAATAAAATTTTGAAGATTCTAAAGGGTTGAGAATAAAATATCATAATAACATCTATATATTAGTGAAACATGAAGATTAAAGTAAAAGTTTCTTAATCATCAAATCTTATGTACTAAGTTTCCTTCTTCTACAATAACAACACTACCTTTATTTAATAAACATTTCAGGTGTTGTGAATTATGCAACAAAAATTTAGTTTAATTGATTTAAAATAATTTCACTAACTACGTTTCCCGCACTGAATACTCTTAAAGCATTTGAATGCATTAAGGATAATTTTCAGTTCTGTAATTATCATTTGTCAGAAAGAAATGTTCTTAATAACACAAAGCGACGGTTTGAAATTCAATTAAAGGCACGACATTTTCCGGCAACTTTCTAGTCTAATTAGAGTTTGAAATTTGCAGCGACAACAAAGGAATTCATTTAAAACGAAACAACTGAAATGAAATACGTCTGTCCATAACACTAAGCAAACCAATTAGAAATCTTCAAGAAGTCTTTCATTTACCCTTGGAAACTACAGCATATTTCCTGTCATTATTTGTATTATCAATTTAGTCTCACAGTCTCTACTACATATTTGAAAGTAATTTATAAATTCAATCTCTTTCCTCTTCAGATTTAATACAGAAATGCTGAATCCGTTATTGAATTTAAGATGACTATTCATTGGATTTCTTAGAATATCTTTTACAGATTTTATGATACAAGGTTTTTGAAATTTATTTGATAAATTTGTAAGAAAGATGAACGGGATTTTATGCAAACAATTTATAAGTGGAAACTTAATTTGATTTTGTTGTTGCAGTGTGAAAGAGAATTCATGGCATATTTCCATAGTTTACCATTCAAATGTATTGCAGGAGAAATAATTCGCTTTTGTTTGTCTCTTATGAATAGAGTGTATGACAGAGACATTGAATACCTTCATAAAATTCTCGATGCATAATTTCATACTAAATACATACCTTTTCATACTGAAATACCGAATCCGTTATTGAATTTAAGACGATTATTCATTGTATTTCTTGGAATGTTACCTTTTTACACATCTTATGAATGCAAGATTTTTGAAAATTATTGGATCCATCTGTAAGAAGGATGAAAGGGATTTTATGCAAACAATTTATAAGTGGAAACTTAATTTGGTTTTGCGTTGCAGTGTGAAAGAGAATTCATGGCATATTTCCATAGTTTACCATTCAAATGTATTGCAGGAGAAATAATTCGTTTATATTTGTCTCTTATGAATAGAATGCATGGCAAACACATTGAATGCCTTCATAAAATTCCCGATGCGTAGTTTGTTGCATAGTTTTCCGATGTCCCGATGCATAGCTTTTTTGCCAACAATAACACATAGTTACAGCCTGCACAATTCGTGCTCAGTTTTAACTTCTGAATTATTTGCAATTTTGTTGGCTCTTGAAAAAATTTCTCTTTTTGAAGAGCTCCTTTATTGCATTTATTCAGATAGCATGTGTACCTTAGAGACATTGAGTCATTTTACAAAATGCATTCACCCTATTGCAATCGATATTCAATATCACTTAAAAACTCTTCAAGCAAAAGGATTCAGCATACTTTTCGGCTGGATACCTAGTCATGTAGGTATAGTAGGCAATGAAAAGGCTGATTGTGCAGCGAAGGTGGCCCTACTTATTCTATCACGAACACGCAGTCACACTAGTCTGTTTGAGACCTATGATAAGTATATATTTTCTGTTTGGCAAGAGTCCTGGGATGGAGAAATGCAAAATAAACTGCATTTTATTAAACCTACTATTAACTTGTGGCCTGTTGTCTCGATCAGAAGAGCAGATGTTAAATTAACAAGACTACACTTTGGTTACACTCGAATCACGCACAAACATCTTTTGTTTGGTCAGCGTGCACCGATGTGCTCAAATTGCAGTATCAATCTTACAGTTTTACACATTTTGATTCAGTGTCCTAAATTTAATGCTCATCGCATGCGGTATTTTAATTCTTTAACATTGGAGATGCTTGAATGGGTGGGAGAAACCCTCACAAGAATATCTTTGAATGTTTAAGAGCCATCAATTTTATCCATTTTATATGAATACCATGGGTTTTTAAGCATTTTCTAGGAATCTCTTCTGTAATTGGAATTCTAATTTTAAGATCTTTGTTCTTTAAACTTATTGTACTTTGATTTTATAAAACAAAACGTTGTTTGTATTCTGACCTTGAAGAAATATTTTATTTATAGACCATTTGGAGATAAACACACACCACCTGTTTGGCGCAGCATGGCCAGCTTTGGCCCTTGAGCCATAAAAATCCAAACATCCATTCATCCGATGCATAGTTTGTTTTATGGAAGTCAAAAAGCAATATTCAATTCAAAATTTACGAACTCGTAAATTATTTTTGTGTAGCTAATTGCATATTATGGGGAACTGTTCATCTTTGACATCATGTCCTTCAGGGTTTGAGATAACCTGGTGCCATCAGTACTGCACTTATATAGTTATTTACAATCTTTAGGTTTTACCTTAACTCTGAGATTTCAATACATTCCATGAAATAGTAATAAACCGTACCCATTTCTCCAGAAATGCGTTTATTTTCCTGCGTTCTTCCAAATCTTTAAAAATATGCAGGAAATCTCCCATGTCCAGATATTATTTGAACGATCAGTTCATGGTATCTTCTTACTTTAATTTCCCGATTTGGAATTAAGTCGAAAGTGACTCTCCTTTTTTGGACATAATTATATAAGCACTCTCTCTCTCTGAGTCGCCAATTTTACATAGTAAACTGCCGTTTTTATTTCTGGATTACGAATAATTTCGAAAGTTACCACTACAACCATGCATCTAAAAAATAATGGATTTTTTTACTAGGTATGTCAGGTTGATTTATTAGTTAAGGCAAATTTATTTTATTGAAATATTAATGCTAATCATTATTAATTATCTCAAACCATCGTTAATGATGATAAAATAAATTTAAACAGAAGAAAGATCACTTACTTGTATCTCCCCATAATTTTCTTGGCTCGCATTATGTATCCTTTTAACTAACTAAGTCATCGATATTTAAGTATTTAAGTATTTTATTGAAATATTAATATTCATATTAATCATTATTAATTATTCCCAACCATTGTTAATGATGATAAAATAAATTTAAACAGAAGAATGATCACTTACTTGTATCACCCCATAATTTTCTTGGCAAGCATTATGTATCCTTTTAACTAAGTTATCGATATTTTTCCTAACTACATTGCATGTAGTAAGTTTATTCTTCCAACTTGGTTTACTAACCAACTAAAAACGGAACATTTATTTCCCAAGTGAAATCTTAAGCGGTTTAGACACAAAAGTGCTCTTCGACGAAAAGCTATTATTATCCAACCGGCGTCCTCGGATTTCTCTTACTGTCACGGCTCATCCAATGAGGGACTCGTTCCCTTCCTCTCTTCAACCTCAATTGGGTAAATATTTTATAAGTCCTTTGACATCCTCCCGCACATTTTGGCAGGAATCAATTTCGTGGGAAGAATATCCTGTCTAACGAGCAAATGACCCGCAATCTCCGATGGTGAAATCTCTCTGGCAACGACTTTGGATAAAAAGAACTAAACGAAACTTTGATTTTCATCAGTGGAATGAAAGAAGCAACGACGAAATTGATAATAAATATTTAATTTATAATTTAAAGTGTAACATTTTACAGGAAATCAACACTTAAAATTCATAATGTTTCTGTAAAGCAGATGACCTGTCTGCCTGTCTGTTTTAAGTGTGCATGCAATCCATGTCTGGATCTGTGTATCTATAGTGTATATTATAGAAATCTGCATAATGTGGAAAGGGAAAAATTATGAATTTTTGAAAATATCACCCAAAAAAGAAATCAGAATAACAAGGACGGTCACAAGCCTAGAGATTTATTAAAATAGAAATTAATGTCATTCCACAGCTATAAGGTTGCATACATTTCTTTTCTAAGGATACCATATTACATACATCCGAATGATAGAGGGTAAATGTTGATATTATAATTTTGTGCCATTTAATTTCATATATATATATATT
>JAPMOQ010046078.1:339251-354733 GCA_026543055.1 Argiope trifasciata
GTTTGTGTTTCTAGAATAATATACATGCAATTAACGATAATTAATTCCAATTTAAAAAAAGCTGGATATTTTGTGTTTCTAGAATAATATACATGCAATTAACGATAATTAATTCTAATTAAAAAAGGGGATAATTTGTGTTTCTGGAATAATCTACATGCAATTAACGATAATTAATTCTAATTTGAAAAACTGGATCTTTTGTGTTTCTAAAATAATAACATTGAAATTTGAAAAAGGTATTTTTATTAATCATGAAACAGATTCACAAATTTTAATGTTACTTTAAGGATAATCCATTTTTCACCTCGCCGTATTTCATCCTTTTTCTAATAAACCTATTTAGTTCGGAAAAATTTCCACCACATAGAATATTTCGGTTTACACATATCGTAACACATCGAATATGATTTATACTCTCGACACCAGAATGAAATATGAAGGACGCAGTATCTTTTTATTTCAAGAGCTGATGGGCACTAAAATTCTGATAAAATACACCACGAGCAGAAGCCATAAATTAGCTACATCCGATTTGCCAATAGTTTTGAGCATAAACGAAAGTTTTATGAGAAATCTGTTGCTTCCTCTGGGGGATTCTTGCCTTCCGTGAATATCTGATTTCGTCTCTGAAAAGGACATTTACCTCTTCAATTTCCAGGGAAATAAGTTCTGTTTATTCAAGTGGAAGTTCATGGTTTGTAAATTTAATGTATCTGCTAATGTTAAACGTGGTAAAGAAACATTTACCTCATCAATCACCAGGGAAATAAATTCTATTTAGTCAAATAGAAGCTCATGGTTTGTAAATTTAACGTATCTCTTAATTCTAAACATGGTACAGAAAATTCTGATTTATAACAAAAAGGTTTATATAATGGGTGATTGGGGATGTGTGCACTTGAATACACTACAGCTTAATCTCCCAGTATAGTTTGAACAAAAAATTGCTGAGATTTAAAACAAATACTAAATAATATTTGAGACAGTAAAAATAATTGACAATGAAGTGGTAAATCAAATGTAAAATGAGATACTCAAAATATAATTATTGAATCTTATTAAGAAATTCCTGTTTTGGATCAAATTTGAATTGAATAGAATGATAGGAGAAAGATAAAATCGATAGGAAAACAAACAGAAATCAAGGTTTTTACATTGAATTTTCTCCCAATTATATATGAGGTGGTACTATGGGGTATTATATTTCAGTTAGTTATTAATAAGCAATGATTGGTGTCTATCTTATTAGTATAGAGTTTTGATAAATAGGAGCTCTTTGACTTTGATACAGATTGTTGTTATATTCATGGTTGTCCCAATGACAAACAGAACGAAATATTTTCCATGAGGTTTTCTCAAAAGGAATGTTTTCGTCTCTGCTAACCATCCAGATCTAAATTTGGAATTCATCTGAATGACTTAAGATTTTTTTTTCTAAATGATTGGGCTTGTTATTCTAAGATTTGTTTTGAGTTTTAATGATTGAAATCATACTTTGAATCACTTCTGATTTTTTAGATGTGTCGAAAATTTTTTGGGACATTGTATTTTTAATTTAGATGGTGGTGAATATGATCTTCTTTGTTGGTGGTATTTACGCTAAATCCAGTGGGGTTCTGTAGAAGCGGAATCCTCAGTAGAATATCTGTTATATTCTAATGCTAAAAGAGATGGATACCCTTGTTTCTGATTTCGATAACAGCTTGACTATTGATAATATCAGATGGAATACTAGAAGGCGTGATTCATACAATATTACTTTCTCCAAACTGTACAAATTATAGGGAAAAGTTAATATTCTTTAAAAACATTTAACACATTTCTATTTAATGACTCCATAAGAATAATAATAGTAATATTATAATCATAATAACAATAGTAATAATATTGTTACGAACCTGTAACTTTGCTTCCCCCCTTTCAATAATGTCATCGTAAGGAAGAGGGATTTACAGCCATATGTATTGAACGAGGCCCGGGTGTCACATCAGAGATCCCAGGGCTTGGCGACCTGGCGACTTTGGAGACAAAGTGGATAATACCCGAAACATCAAGAATTTTCCCGGTCCGTCCATTAGGAGCCAAGATACATCAAGAATGAGTCTGATTGTTACAGAAGGTTTTAGACCCACCTCCCACTGATATATAAGGCCAGCCATCTGAAGCTGGAGCATTCTGATAGGTAGACCTGAACTGATAGGTCTTGAAAAGGAGGCATGTGTGGAGGAGTCGCCGGGAGAATACCTAAGCAGCAAAGGTGTGTTGAATTGGTCTGTACTGTACCCTGACGAAGCCTGTGTCCTTTGTCGTAGCCCGTTGTGTTGTGTTCGTGTAAGGAGCAGTCCTGAACTGAGAAGTAGTGCCGTTGTGTGAAGTAGTGAGTGGGCAGCGAAGGCAAGAAGTGACAGCGGAGTAATTTTCAGCCGTTTGAAGAGACCGACAGAATGCTTCAAAGATGTTCTCTCCTGCTGAATCCTGTCTTTCCACTTTATGTGCTGTATACGTTGTCACTACGGATTTTCTGTGTGTGCTCTATTATTATTGTGGACTACTGCCTGCTGTATAGAGTGCTGCAGTGTGCTGTCCTGTGTGTTCGTCTCCGTTGCATATAAATGTCTTCTATACATATTTGTCTTCTTTGTGCTGTCCTGTCTTCGTCCTGTAAATAAACGTCTTTGTTGTGTCTTCTTCTAAAGGACTGATCACTGTTGCTCATCCCCTACACCATACACCCCACTATACAAGCAAACGATATGAGGGGTTGAAAAATTCGTAACAATATTATAATCATAATAGCAATATTAATAATATCAGCATTAATTATAATAAGAGCAATAAAATATTAATAACAATAAGAAATTGTCCCTATGATTATTAAAAATAAGTAAAAATTGTTATTGTAAATATCTCCTATTTCTATGGAATAAATAAAATGAGTCCTCATTCAAAAACTTTGGAGGCGAATTGATCGCCCCATAAAAAAGTAGAAGGAGTAAAGATTACTCTTTGTGGCCCAGATGCAATGAAATATCATACTTTTATTTTCAGAATCCTACTAATAAGTTTCGTCTTATAATCAAGAAAACTAGTACTTGTGTATTAATAACATCACAGTAACGGCCAGTGACGAAAAGTTGACAATTATTTTTTCGGTATTTAGCAACAAGTACTAAAAAAATTAACTATTGATTTGTATGTTTTTTTTTTGCCCCTTTAAAACTAAAATATTACTTAGATCTTCAGTTATTTCAAGATCACACATAATGTTTCATTTTTCATTCAATCAAAATTTCGTTTCAATCATATTTTCAAATATGAAAAGCATTGAAATCATATTTTAATATGATCCTTTCTATCATATTAAATCATTTCAAAAGCATTGTCAGAGTATTATTTGAAGTATAGAAATTTATAGAAATCAATATTGGTGACCTCATGATATATTTTACAATATACAATAGCTGATTTAAGTTATCCGAACACGGTGAAAAGGTCAATTTTCGCAAAAAGTGACATTTGATAAAATTTCATTTATTGAATAGACCAGTCTTTGACCAGCTATCCTTACCACTTATCCAGTTTTACTCTTGTCTCTACGTTAATTAGAAGTCTAGATACTAATATTTTCGTTATGATCAGTATACCAAAAGTGGACATTTAAATAACCAAAAATACCGATTTGAAGTTCCAAAAGCATGTTACAAATTTGTATGAACACAGATTTTGTTTTAAGTACGGAAAACGCTTTGAACAGAAAAACACAAAAAGCCAATGAGGGTTTTAAAGGCCCATTGTGGGAATTTGTACCTAAACATGTCTTTGTGGAGCTCTGTATCCTCAGATTAGGGGTATTTATGTCTGTAATACCTTTTAATGAAAGTTTCATAGGATTATTGAATTTCCTTAAGTGTGTTTGAGTGTATCCTAGTGTAAATTCAGTTAAAGCATTTGTTGATTTTGATAGAGATATAAAAATGAATCTAAGCGATATTCACTTCCAAATGCAAAAATTGCCAGAAAAAATTAAAATGATTAAAAAAAGGAAATTATTAAAAGAGGAGTTGGAAGAGAGTACAACCTATAAATGTGGTGAATTTTAAATATGTACGCCCATAATTTATTATTAAAACAAGTTACTGAATAATTGAAATGCATTTTTCTCAAAACTGATTTTTACTCATTTCTCGCTGACTTCAAATCAAATAACTCAAAATATAATAATCATATTACTACGAAATTTTATAGACTTCGTTAAGATGGGAATAATGCTTTTTGGTGTAGCCAATTCGAAATTTTATAAGAATTTGTCTAAATTTATGCTATTAAATGCCAATTTTCAATACCTTTTAAAGTGTATTTCAAACATTGATATTTTATTACCCATTTTGAATAGTCTTAAACTCAGAAATATGTTAAAGGAAGGTCTACACCATGTTTTTCTCAAAAAGTGCTCCAAACGTGTTCGGATACCTTAAATCATTGCGTTTGTACATCATATGTATACGTTCGAAAATACTGCCCGACGATAGTTAATTATTCAATGTGTTTGGTTCAACATTTGAACTGCCTATATTTTCCATGCTATACGGGCCGTGGTGGCCTGGTGTTAAGGTCTCGGCTTCGGAACGGGAGGGTTTCAGGTTCGAGACTTGATTCCACCGAAGAACCGTCGTGTGAGGGAGTCTCTTGCACGTTCAATCTGTCAGGCCAAACGTCCTCCCGCTGGTGTGGCGTGGTGTGGAGGGGGGGGGTGCCAGTTCAGGTGTCATCTGACCGGGGTTCAAACTGACGAGGTCCATCCCGAAATAGCCCTCGTGATGCTTTAAAACGGGACGTTAATATAACTAAACTAAACTAAAACTTCCATTCTAAACTTGTATATTAAATTCTATTTCTTGGGCTCTATTTCTTTGCGGTTATTACGTTTACTTGTACTCGTGCAAAACTGATTGACCTTCTTCTAATGTTTGAATTAAAATTTGAAAGAAACTAATAAATTTAATGATAAGTCTTATGTTGAATTTCTGTTGTCAAGCTCAAAGTGTTTTTGAATTATCGTATTAACAATCTGACCTAATTCCTAGGGCCTCGGTAGCCTGATTGTTACAGCATCAGTCTCGTCACCGAAAGGCAACTAGTTCTGTCCTCGTCTAGGCAAAAGACCGCCGTTTTGGCTAATATGTCGGGACTGCAAAGTGGTCCAAGTTCCCATAACCTCTGGGGATACTGAATCAGGGAGGAGTCGTTTCTGATTTGGATCTATATTCTGACCTGCTGGTGGATGAATGAGTTCGACCACCCCCTCAAAAGGGGTGTGTCGTGTGTATTCGAGCAAAGTCGTACTTTCGCCTGAACGGTGCTCGTTAACCCCTTGCGTACCAGACGGCGTTCTCTAGCGCACACGCAAATCCCAGATTTTTGGGGATACTGACCTTGAAGTTACGAAGCTGTAGGGTGTGCTACAATGTTGAAAAAAAAAAAACTAAGATGACAATACACTCATGTAATCCACGTAAAAAAACTTTCTGTTCCAAGGAGCATTGCGAGAAATTTCACAAAGATTTGTCATTTTAATTTTCCTATTTTTTCAAATTTTTGTTACACAGACATTTTGCAACCCTCCTGTTTCCACCCTTCAGTGAACTGCAGACAAAACGAATCCAAAATGTTTTCACACAATCCCAACAAAAGAAAATCTACCTTACGATGTTTCCTGTGCTGGTTACTCTGGTTGTACACCTGAAGAAGCCATGTACCCACATGAGGTTACAATGGGATTTTGCCCTATACAGAGCATGTATCCACTAGTGGTTACATGGAACGCGAGGGGTTAACAACGAAAGACGTACACATCTGCCTTCATTCGAAAAAACTCTGCACATTCGGACTTGATATGACTAAGTGGCATTGGACCCAGCACCACCACATAAATCCTGATAGAGAGAAAATTCAACTTAAACTCTCTAATAAATATATATAATTAACCGTTCTTATTATTATTACATGCTGTTAGCTAACAGCAGTGACGGAAAAGTCTATTAATGGGCACAAGTGGCATCTTTTTAGTCGATAATTTTTGGAATACGTTTATTATACTTCAACAAAACATCGAATGCGTCTTTCGCCTGTGTTTTTCTCGATCGATTGGAACAAAAATGTCATACAGAACCACAATTACAGAACGAAAACAAAATTTCTTTTTAAATGCTAAATCTATGCAAAAATTATATCCACTTATTCCACTTATTTTTCTTTGCTTTTTTTTAAGTTTTTGTGTTAAAGTATCCGACTACGTTAAAAACACTAGTTTTCGACCACATTGGCGATTTTTTTTCAAAAAAACTGTTATTTCTTGTCATTCAGACTTTTCTCTTTCCAAAACAATTCGTTTTTCTTAGAAAAGGAAGGTCTAACCTATTATCCAGAGGAATTTTAAGCAAAATTTATTTGTCACCTAAAATTTGTCTTTCACTTCAATTTAAATTTTCATAAATATTATCCACCATTAACATGATATTCCAAAAACTAATTGAGGTATTTACATAAAATTTTCAGCGTGTCTTTTAAATAATGTGGGCAATGAAATGAGACTCAAGTTTTATTGTTGGGGAAATACTTTTTCATTTATAGGTGTTTTTAGAAAAATGAAGTTACGAATTTATGGAAAAAATTCATATATACGTATATTTGTATCCATAACTTCTTTGTATCTCCAAATGGTTTTTAGATTTTGGTTCATTTCATTCATCATTATAATCTATTACTTGTGTACAAAGAAAAATAGGATTGTTGTATCACAATTTTGTGTAGAATGTTAACCGTTTTGGTTAAATTTCACTAAAATTTTCCCATTTCTCAAAATATATCATATTTTCAAAGAATGCTTTTGTATTTATAGTGTTTGTAATTGATAATACATCTAAAAACCAAAAATAATTTTTTAAAAATCAAATTTTTCAAATTTTTTCCTTCGAACGCAGTCGGATACTTTAACGTATTCGGACCATTGGTCAGAAAGATTTCTTCTGAATAAATTTATCTCATAATTTGATAGAAATGCTTTATTATCAAGTTTTCTAGCTTGAAAACGTGAATTGCAAAAAATGTTTTTGAGCTATTGCCGCATTGAAACGAAGCGTGGTCGAGTTTGCATAGTTGCATGGTTATGACGCTGGACTCACAGTCAGGAGATCATGTGTTCGAATCCCAGTAGACTTGAAATTTGTTTTTCCTTTATTTCGTGTTCCAGAAGATTCTGGACCTTTCTTAGAATTACTAGATAAGAGCTCCGGACTTTCCTTACTGTCTCCAGAAAGGTATTCTAGAACTTTCCCTGCTTGTATAAAAGCTGAAGATCTCTCAGTCACAGGGTTCATAGTTCAGTGTTGAGCTAATAAATTGATATACCTCTACTTCCTGTGTTTTCTTGAGTTCTACCTACCTGACATTCTTTTTATTTAATGAAAGGCATATAATAATATTAGAAAAATATGTTTTTCGGGTATACAGATTTAAAAATTTTTTCGTTAAAATCTTGAGCTCGAATATTTTGACAATTAGAATTTTTTTCTTTCCATACTTTTTGTTTAAAAAGTAATAAATAATTGTAGCAACAATTGTTCTTAATACAGTTTCAATAGGGGCTTTTTATTCAATCGATATAATATTATTATTATGCCAATTCCATAGTATTAACTTCAATTCCTTCACTTACATACCATTATTAATATCAATACCTTCAAAATATCGATTAGATTTTCTGTACCTCTGGAAAAGTGGAAATCGTTACCTGATAAATTGAACTTTTTAAATGTAAATATAAATTTGCATGGGGTAGATTTTGAATTACGTAAAATGAAATCCACTTTTGAAAACCATTAATTTATGAAAGGCAAAACTGATTTATGACAAGGTATTGATCTTCAATGTTCATAGAAATGGTTAGAAATTTCTTATCAACTTTGATATATTACGTAATGCCAATGAAAAATTGTAAACCATTGAATTATTTTTTTTATCTTCAAAGAATAAATATAAAAAATCAAATCATTCTTTATTGAATTGAAAAAATTGTAAATACATATCGGATTTTATTTTCTTTTAATAACGCTTGAAGGTGAAGGTTTGATTTCACGCCAAAATACTCTACTGTTTTTTTGCCTTTTTGTAATAGTGTTAAAAGGCCTGTAGTTCAAAAAGATCTACAAAACTAAAGTAAAACAAAAACTAAAATTTATCTAAAGTCATTTATCACTTAAGCTTCCATTGAAGCAAAACCAATATTTTATGCCCTAAAAAATCTTTTATGAGCAATCTTACGGATTATATTCTTTTTGCTGTTTGAATTTTTTTTTTCTTTCCGACATTCATTATCATTTGTTTATAATAAATTAGGCAGATTTATTAAACATGGAGTCGAAATTAAGGTATCCGACTACGTTCAAAGGAATAAAAATTTTAAAAAATTAATTTTTTTTAAATGTGTAAAATTATGGTTTTTAGATGAATTGACAATACAATATAGTAATCATAATGCAAAATAATATAAATACGACATCATTATTTGAAAATATAATAGATTTTGAGAAATAGGAAAATTCGCTGTAAACTTTAATGAAATTTAACCAAAACGGTAACTCTAAACAAAATTGGTAATGCAACATTCCTATTTTCTTTGGGCACAAGTTATAGAACGCAATGATGAATGATATAAATCAACATCTAAGAAAACCTTTGAGATGCAATGACCTTATGGATATATATATATATATATTTACCAGAAATGTACAACTTAATATTTCTAAAAACATCTATAAATGAAAAAGTATTTCCCAATAATAAAATCTTTGGCTCCTTTCATTGCCCCTATTATTTAAATCACATTCTGAAATGTTTATGCAAATACCTCTACTAGTTTTCGAGATATGTTAACGGTGGAGAATTTTTATGAATTTTAAAATTTTATGAAAACTGAAGTCAAAGACATGTTTTAACTGAAAGATATGTGAGCTTAGAGACCTTCCTTTTCCTAGAAATATTGAACTATTTAGGAAAGAATAAAAGCTAAACTGTAAGAAATGATGACAAAAAAAATCGCCAATGTGGTCGATAATCAGTGTATCCAACATAGTCGGTTACTTTAACTGTTTAAGATGTAAAATTTGATTTATTTGGATTATTGCACTAGATGCTGCTACTTTTAAAGCAAATTTAGGTTATTTTTTAATCGATTTTTCATTTGGTTACAAAGAAGAATTGTAAGATTTTATTATTGAAGGAACAACAATCAGCTAACCCCATAAACAATATAGGATTTCGTAAAATTATGTACTCTTGCTGATGGAATTAGAAGGGCATTTTAAAATTAAGCTGCGTTAAATAAAATAACTCGTTCGAAATTTGAAATAAGCCCAAACGGGACTAGAAATGACACCATTGTAATTAAATGGCGTATAAAAACCATATTTCTTTATATTGTGTGTATCTTTAGATAATAATCAGAAGCCACTGAAGTTTGACTTGGATATCTTCCAAATAATGTGATGGTGTCTTCAAAATAATAGCTGTCCATTGCCAAATTCGTTAAAAAGACAAAATTTCAATTTTCTAGAAAATCACAAATAGCATTTTGAACAGCATTTTTTGAAATTAGCTAAGTGTAAGGGGAATTAAATTTTTCCAAAAAAGACAAATAATTTATTTCATTTTATAAAATGATTAGTATATAATTAAATAAGCTTTATTTTTAGCAATGTTTTAGTTATCAAAACTATCATTCCATACAACCAAATATATGCATGGTGATTATTGTACACATAAATTATTTTTCTTTCTTGTTGTTATTAATGTCTTCATGGCTCAATGCATGTATTCCTATCGATTTTCAGAAAAAGACAAACTGCTTCAAATTTTATTTGTCTATCAAAAAATCTTTCAGTAGTCTGTAATATAACCTAGGTAATGTAAGAGATGCAGAAAACTAAATGTTCCTTCCCTTTTATTCGATGTAAATTTTATTCGTTGATTGTTTGAATTCCGAAAAGTTAATTTGAATAGAAATTGCTGGTGGGTACTTTTCCTTAACAATTAAAAACTGTGAGTTATTATGATTATATTAAACCAACGTTTTTCTAAAATCAGTTCAGCAATCTAGTTTTTGACATATATTAATTACTAATCAAATATAGTTATCTTTTTAATATTCAAAACTCATATTTCGATAAAGAAAAGAAATTCAATTGAAAGTTGAATTCAATAGTTTTGAAGCTACGTTAATGGAATAAAATAAAACAGACTAATTCAAGTAAATTATTTAAAGTGAAATTATCTTCTTAATTTTCTATTTAAAGAAAAGGAAATTAAAGAGCCTTAGAGCGTAATAAATTGATCATTGATGTGATCCAAAATGCCCAGGGCTCATGAGATAGAAGAAATAAAGTGATATTTCAGCACACTGCTAAGTAGAATGAGTAGTCAGAAGTTATGAATGAAAAAGTATTTACATATAGAAATGAAGTTATACATTTTGAATTTCTGATTATTCATTAAGACTTGGATTAATGCATACTGCGGGATTTAATGTGCAGCTAATTAAAATAAACGTATACGTCTAAATTTCCTTTCACATCACATTAATATAGCTGAGGCTATTTATTATCGACATGATTGAATAGCGAAATCGTCCCGATATTAAAAATAAGTTCACACTAACCTAATTTTTTGAACAATTTTATCTAATTTGGTATTTAATATTTGTGAAGATGGAATAGCGAAATCGATTTTCCTTACTTATTCCTGCTACTCTAATGATTTCATATTTCACTAATGATTTACCGATGAAAATACCGATAAAAGAATTAAGGATTTGAGAACTTTGTCGGAAGAGTACTTTGTTAAAGTCAATATTATCCAATCATTTCATTCTCAGGGACAATACTCAGAACATATTTTTAGAAGCATTGCATAATCCACTGGAAGTATTGGGTTTCAAAGAGATTTATTTCGTTTAGCTTAAATGTTAATGACATTTTCAATAAAGGAGTTTTCAGTATCTCAATTTCATAGATGTTGGTAACCTTTGTAGCATTACACCTCTTTCTTTTACAGATTACTAGCTAGTTCCCGGCGCGTTGCTGAATCAGAAGAAATAATCTTGTAAACATCGTTTGAAATTTAAAATAACTGTCTTGTTTAATTAAGAATGAAAGGAAGAGTGACATTGATTTTCGTGAAGGCAATGAATACATATTCATTGAAATTTCAGGAAATGTAAAGTAGAAGCATAAATAGTATTTATTCAATTTTTATTCTTCTATTCCAAGAATAAATATCCATTTTTATACATAATATTTGTGTATTCTCTTAGAATCGTACAGCTTGGTGTTCTTTCGGAATAGTAAGGAAAGAAACTATTTATTATATCTCGTGATTCGATTCATATTCGTTCAGTATTTTCAAGCTTGATATTAAAAAATGTGATAAAAATATTTTCTTTTAAAATTCATTGAATATGGAAAATATATTTACACCATAAAATCTTTAATAAAGTCGAGAAGATAATTTTTTGAAAACTAAGGTGGTGCAAAATGATTTGTTCTAGAATATTTTCAGTAGTTACAGCAAAAAAAGCAAAACTTTTATTAAATGCTGTTTGAATTTCAAACTTATAAAGATTGGTTCTCCTAACACTTTCTCGCGCACTCACCAATAAAACTATGACCTCAGAAAAAGACTTGTAGTGCATTTACGTACATCAGCTACGAAATATTAACGTTCAGTTTGAATTCAGCACCCTTGCTAAATCTGTTGTGTCTCCTTGGCGAGTTATTTCGAGGTTAATCTCTAATTAAGAGATGCGGTAAGTTAATCCGAAAATACTTTTTATACTTTAGACAATTATATTATGCCTTTGACCATCCCGTAATTGAAAGTTATAATTATTCAAAGTTTTATCGCAATCAGATGGACGGTACGGCAACGCATAAGAAGCATACAGGCAAACATTGATTTTTATTAATATAAATAAATCCTTTTTTAATGGTGCTAATTGAAATGAGTTAGGTCTGCATTCAAATGCAACTATTCACAACCTCAAATATTCAACTGCACGTTATTTAATTTGGTAATTTTTTTTCTCGTACAAAAATATGAGAATTTTTATTTGCATATAAAGAGCTTAATTAAAGTATGATAAATAAACAGAATATATAAATAAGATAAGTTGAACTTTCATAAGGATAATTCAGCATATAGTTAAGCCAATGCATCTTAAATTTACAATGTAGATTATGAAATCATAAAAATCTTTTCAAAGCAGTACTAACACTGTCTTATTTTAAATAATCGAACAATATCTGAATCAAATAACAAGTAGATACATAATTTCCATTCGCATATTATCCTAATAAATGTTCTTCAGATCGTGAAATTCGTCTGCTAAAAATGAGTGAACCAATGTGCAGGGATTTGATAGAGCACAATCCTTAATAAAAGCATATTAATAAAAGGTATTAATAAAATAAAATAATTTATTAAATTAAGCCTATTAATATAGCCTATTAATAAAAGGCCTATTAATAAAATTTAATAAATCTGCTAATAGCATATTTATTAAATTTTATTAATAGGCGTTATAAATTATAAATTAATAATATTATAAATCATAAATTAATAATATTATAAATTATAAATTAATAATATAATAAGATAAATTAATAATATAAATTAATTAATAATATTATAAATTTTATTATAATAATATTATAAATCATAAATTAAGAATATTATAAATTATCAATTAACAATATTATAAATCATAAATTAAGAATATTATAAATTATCAATTAACAATATTATAAATCATAAATTAATAATATTAGAAAATAACAATATTATGAATCATAAATTAAGAATATAAATTATAAATTAATAATTAATATTATAAATGATTATAAATTTGATTATTAATTAAATTTTTAAATTATTTTAATGAATATCATTTTTTGTATCACAATATTCGAAGCAGATTTCAAGATTCCGTAACATTTTAAACGAGAAATTATAAAATAAAAACTAGAAAATTAGAAAAAAACCCAAGTAAAAAAAATCTCCTTTTTATTAAAATAATAAAAGTTTTCTGACTTAATATCAATAGTTATCTGCTTAAAAATGTAGAATTTATAATTTTGAGCTCTCATACATTCACACTTTCCTCCAATTCTATTAAATGAAATCACCACTACAGATATCGTATGCAAATAAATTCAAAAAGCAAGATATTTAAACCTCGAAATGAAGCATTTTTTCTTAGCAAATTCCGTCCGCGAGTTTTGAAAAGATACTATTATCATCCTATTGGATTCCTCCGATTCACTTTTTGTTTTTAAGGTATCCGACTACGGTAAAAACACTGGTTATCGACAACATTGCCAATTTTTTTTATTATTGTTATTTCTTGTAGTTCAGGCTTTCCTCTTTCCAAAACAATTCGTCTTTTCTAGAAAAAAGGAAGAACTAACCTATGATCCAGGGTCACATAAGTTTCAGATAAAATTTCTCTTTAACTTCAATTCTCTCTGAGCTTTCATTTTCATAAAAATTCTCCACCGTTAACATAATATCTCAAAAACTAATAGAGGTATGTACATAGAAGTTTTAGCGTGTGTTTTAAATAATATGGGCCATGAAAGGAACCCAAATTTTTTCTGTTGATGAAATACTTTTTATTAATGGGTGTTTTTAGAAAAATAAAGTTGCGAATGGATGAAAAAAATGCATATATACGCATATTTTTATCCATCACTTCTTTGCATTTCGAATGTTTTCTTAGAATTTGGTTCACTTCATTCATCATTATATTCGGTAACTTGTGTACAAAGAAAAATAATATTGCTGCATTGAAATTTTGTAAAGAGTGTTAACCTTTTTTTTCAATTTCATAAAAATTTACTACACATTTTCTTATTTCTTAAAACATATAATATTTTCGAACAATCTTTTTGTATTTATAGTGTTTATAATAGACAATACAACTAAGAATCATTGATAGTTTTTTTTTTTAAATCCAATTTTACAAAAATTGTTCTTCGAACGTAGTCGGATACTTTAATGGATCACCCAATAAGGAAGCTCGTTTCTGTCCAAACTCCAGACTCATAAAAATAAATATTTTATCGGGTCTTTCTTCCCTCCAATTCCCTCTTTAGCAGAAGACTGAATTTCGCGGAAAATATATGTTGGTTAAGGACCATTTATCCCCTGTTTTTAATAACTTGGAATGATGGAAGGTCTTTGATAAGGGAACTTACTCAATTCTTATTTCATGGATGAAAGAAAAATAACTTTCACCGAAAAACAAGAAATAAAAACTGAGGATACTGTGAATGGAGAACTTAAGAAAAAACTTTTCTTATTTTGATATAAAACATATATATAAAATCCATCATTTCTTGTTATGCTTAGTTCTGTATTGAATATTAATAATGTTTAGTCAGAAATAGTGTTATGTAAGCCAACTTAGGTTCAAAAACTATTTTCAGAATTTTAACAATTTAAGTTTGAAGGCTCCTTAAGAATTTTAGAAAAAAATATTTTCTAAATTTTATTAATTGAAATTATTTTCAGAATTTTATTTCGATTTAAGAAACAAAATTATTTTCAAAATTTTATTTCAATTTAAAAAGTAAAATCATTTTTAAAATTTTATTTCCAATTTAAAGAATAAAATTATTTTAAGAATTTTATGTTTGAAATTACTTTTCAGTGTTCCTAGAATTTATAATTGCTTTTCCAGATTTAAGTAAGTTATTTAAAGTATGAAATTAAAGTTAACTGTAAAAACACGTTTACGGTATTTTTTATGTGTGTGAAGAGAGTATAATCGTAAAAAAATTCATTTAAACTGATATGCCTAATTCCAAAATTTTTTTTATTGAATTCCGGAAGTCTAAAATTTTCAAAATCATCAAAATATTTATGAATTAAATATCTTGATGATAACAGTAATTTTTAAGATACTGAAAATCTTCACTGAGTTTGCATAGCTTCACTTCACTAAACATTTACTTATTTAAACAAATTTATTTTAAAATGTATCATTTATTTCAAAATAAATTACTATCATATTATTTAATTTGGAGAATAATATTATTTATATTTAATTCAGAAAATATTTTCTCCAACTGACATCTTTAGTTCTCATTTATTAAAGATTGTCTGAATAAATTTGCCGCCTAAAGCTTTGATTTCCCCAGAAAGATGGAAACAAAGACCACCAATTACTCCAGCGAATCCATCAATCAGAAGCTTTAGTTGGAAATGTTGGATTAGTTTAGTTAGGAATGAACAAAAAAAAAATGCTAGATTCGTATTTCGGAGAGGATAGAAATCTTGTGACTATTAGTGGTTTCTTTTATCATGGTAACTACTGTTTTTATGTTGGGAGTTTGGGCAAGATTAGTCCTTCTATATAAATATCTATA
>JAPMOQ010046078.1:355133-369750 GCA_026543055.1 Argiope trifasciata
TTCTGAAAGAACATCAAGCGTTACAATTCTAAACGAATACACAAATCTAATACATAAAAATGAATATTTGTTTGTAGAATAGAATGCTAAAAATAGAATAAATATTCTTTATGCTCCACCTTTATATATCCTTCCATTTCAATGAATCTATTCACTGCCGACAAGAAAATAAATACCATTACTTCCTATCATTCCTAATTAAACAAGATAACTATTTCAAACTCCAAAGGTCATTTAAAGGATTATTTCTTCTGCGGCAGCAACGCGCAAGATACCAGATAGTATATAATATATTGCATGATTCTAAAGCATGATTCTTCAAAACTATGTTTTCTTCTGTTATGTATACTTCAATTTCATTGAAAGTATTCTCTGTAGGTAAGAAATTAAATATTCTTAATTAAACAAGCTAACTATATCGAATTCAGAACGATAATTCTTATATTATTTCTTCTGCGGCAGCAATGCGCCGAGTACCACCGTGTACTGATATAAAAAAAAGACGACGGATGTGTACGCGGTTCTGTTTGTTAGTATCAGGTAATGTGGTAGGCAATTTTATCATTTCAACCAACCCTCTTATCTTCTTTCGAGGGTTGGTAACAGAGATGATTCTTTTATACTAATAAAATATCTTTATATGTATTAGTTTTGTAATAATTATTATAACTTTCAATTAATACAATAACTGTTATTAATGATTATTGTATAACCATTAACTCTTATAATATAACTAACAAACTATATAACTAACAATACTTTTAACTATTAATAACAAACTAATTGTACAATTATCACAATAATTTTGTAATAATTATTGCATTAATTGATGTAACTGTCATATTTGTTGGAACAAACTGTATATTCTAAAGGATATCCCCAGATATATATTTTGTTATGAAGTTTATAATTTATTGAAATATCGCTCTGGTTAGAACCTTAAAACAGTTTATGATGTTCTTTAATTGGGGGGGGGGGAAATATCAGCATTGGTAGCATGAATTGTTTAACCATTATTGAGAAATGAATTGCTTACATTTTATATCATGGATGATTTTTAAATAAAACTTGTTTCGCTCTGCTTAAAATATTTGTATGTACCCTGTTTGAATTTTAAATAAAACAGTGTGTGATTGTAGCTTATCCCATCTGGTTGACAGTAACACCAAACCAGGTCCAGCATCCTGAACGCCTTCAAACAATGTAGCACTATCTCAGGACACGAGAACAGGTGTCCTCTATTGAAACTGATGCAGGCCAAAATGTGGGCAGGAACAACTTGAGTTACATTGCATTTTGGACACATGGGATAAACTTTGTGGCCCGTCACGTGACGTTGCCAATGCTGATATGTGACACTGCCTCAAGACTCGAGAACAGTTGACCTTTTTTGAAACTGATGCAGGCCAAAATGTGGGCAAGGAAACCCATTGAATTTTGGACATATGGAATAAACTTTTTGGCCCGTCACGTGACGTTGTACTCGAGTGTGTCCACTTTGAAATCTAGCGAGAGTTGCATGATCACGCCTGTTGCTAGCCCCAACTGAAACAGCTCCAGCGCGAATTTACGCATACCATTCTTGCACGGGGGCTCTCATCCAAGATGAACAGATATTTTGCCTGACCCGGGTGGCGATTTCTAAAAAAGTATGGCAGCCACCACCAGCAGTGTCCTCATGGCTGCCCTCTCTGGCCAGACCGTCAGCCATTTCATTTCCGTGCACATCCACATGCGACGAAACCCAGTGAAAGGTGATCTTAACATTGGCAATCAAGCTGTTCATAAGATGGACGATGTTCCTAGTTTCCATGCCTCCACCACTCAGATGAATGCCGAATGGAACTTTGGCTATCACTTGGAATCCAAATGTCAATGCAAACACTCTCAGTGACCCAACATCTCAAAGCCTCTTGGACAAAACAGCTATACTATCAGATTATACTCCATATTCCACAAATAATATCCATCCTTATATATTTTTGATTAGAGAGTCGCTGAGATATGTTTGAAAATCAAAATCAGAAAACTATTGATTTTTAAGTTTTGATTCCAAAGTTAAATGAGAAAAGATTGGATTACTTAATAAAAAATTGTCAAATTGCTTTTTTAGTTTTTACAGTTTTTTTATTACAGTAAAACTTTAAAGGAACATAAAATAAAAAAAGAAATAAAAATGGATCAGCATAATACTGATAAAAAATTTCTCTTAATTAATATTTTGCTTTTAATTTTATGTGTATATTGAACTGTTAGCATTGCATTTTACAAGCAGCAAACTCCCCAGACATAGGCCCAATTCATCATCAATATTGTTAGAGAAACTATGGACCAATATTAGGCGAGAAGAGATTAGATAAAAGCAGTTTCTTCTGTGTCTAATTCTGCTTGTTATTTTACTGTTTCTCAAGTTACGTAAATTATGTACTTATTCAAATTATCTAAAATTTCGAAGTACTTTAAGGTATCCGACTATATTTGAATTTTTTTTTTTTGAAAAATTGGATTTTTTGGAAATTATTTTTGATTTTTAGATGCATAGTCAATTATAAACACTATAAATGCAAAAAAAAATATTTGAAAATATAATATATTTTGAGAAATAGGGAAATTTGTAGTAAATTTAATTAAATTTACCCGAAACTGTTAACACTCTACACAAATTTTAAAGCAGCAATTCTAATTTTCTTTCTACAGAAGTTATGGAATACAATGATGAATGAAATGAACAAAAATTTAAGGAAAAAGATAAATGATTTTAAACTAAATGATCGACAATTTTGTAGCAAAAAAATGAATCAGTGACATGGCATCCATTTATGAACCATCAGAGCAGCTGTCTGTAAAAAAAAGTTCCTTATCAGAAGACCTACTGCGCAGGAAAGCAGCATTACCGATTTGTAGTAATACGCTGATGGAAAAAAATCCCAACACTAGGAAGGAGCGGTGCTAGATAAACGAAATTTGGTAGGCATGTTTATACATCTGAAAGATGATGTCGATTCGAATTTCGAGCTACGCGCGTAAGTATGGCGCTAGTAGCGACATTATGAACATGCAAATGAGGTTTGCTTTAAATAAGCGCTGTAAGGTTAGTGATCGTTATTTACAGTTGATATTTCACGTAGTGGGTTAATGTTAGTCAAGGATGCCTCTGAGAAGACGAAGAAGCCATTATCAACAGCTCACTGAGTTTGAACGAGGTCGTGTTGTAGTGCTACGAGAAGGAGGGTTTTCTTTCCGCGATATTGCTGAAGGACTTGGCAGAAATGCATCCAATGTGCATGAGTATTGGCGGCAGTGGTCAAGGGAAGATACTGCCTCATGAAGACCAGGTTCCGGACGGCCACGTGGTACTACTGAGAGGGAAGACCGTCGTATTCGGCGTATGGCTGTGGCTAATCGTACTGCGTCTGCAGCTGAAATTAGAGCTGCAGTTGGCACCACAGTGACACAATGAACTGTTACAAATCGGTTACTTCAAGTACAGCTCCAAGCCAGACGCCCTGTACAGTGCATTCCACTGACTCCAAACCACTGCCGTTTGCGATTTGAGTGGTGTCAAGCTAGAGCTCATTGGAGGACGGAGTGGAGATCTGTTGTGTTTTCTGATGAAAGCCGGTTCTGCCTTGGTCGCAGTGATAGCCGTTTGTTGGTTAGAAGGAGGCCAGGTTAACGCCTGCTAGGGACCTGTCTGTGGCCTGGACACACAGGGCCTACTCCTGGAGTTATGGTTTGGGGGGCAATTTCGTATGACAGCAGGAGCACTCTCGTGGTCATCCCACACACCCTGATGGCAAATTTGTCCGTCAGTCTAGTGATACAACCTGTTGTGCTGCCATTCATGAACAGCATTCAAGGGGGTGTTTTCCAACAGGATAACGCTCACCCACATACCACTGTTGTAACCCAACATGCTCTACAGAGTGCCGACATGTTGCCTTGACCTGCTAGATCACCAGATCTTTCTCCAATCGAGCACGTACGGAACATCATTGGGCGACAACTCCAGCGTCATCCACAACCAGCATTTACCATCCCTGCCTTGACTACTCAAGTGCAACAGGCATGGAACCCTATCCCACAAATTGATATCCGACACCTGTACGACTCAATGCATGCACATTTGCATGCTTGCATTCAAAATTTTGGCAGTTACACCGGTTACTAATGTATCAACGTTTCACATTTGAAATGGCTCTTCTCGCCAATGGCTCTACCTGTGATCTTGATACTTTAATCAATTAAATATGTTACCTAGACAAATGTATTCCTAAAATTTCATTTCTGTACAATAATTTTTTCTTGGTGTTGGTATTTTTTCCCCATCAGTGTACATTCAATTAATCCAATTTCTGAGGAGTTATATAAACAATCTTTTTTTAAAATGCTAAATTCTACTAATACCTATGGATAGTGAAAATAAAGTTAGCAGTTTTTTTTTTCATATCCTAAATTTTGAATTATAAGAAGTCGTCATTTTTTATATTAGACAAATGATCATTGACATCTTGAGTGCGTCAAGATGCCAAATCTTGGAAAGAAAAAAAAGCCGAACGAAATTCCGATTTGTAAGTAATTTTTATTAATTATTAATACATTAAACTTGTTAATTATAAAAAATATGTTTGCCTCCTATAAAACGTGATTGAAATTTTCATTTCCGCTCCCTATGTTAAAGTCAATAGTATAGAAAATGTTAAAATCAATAGTAAATTTAAGAGTACTCTCCAAGCGTCTCGATTTTTGCAATTATTGACACATTAAAACTCAGAATGTATTTAGTTGTAAAATGAAGCAAGCCAACTCCGAATTTTGTAAGTATATATGTTTCCAAATTCGGGATCCAAAATTTGGTATGGGTTTACAATAATGACAAAATTGTGCACCAAATACAATATGAGGCTTAATATGTTTATTAAAGCTTGATTAAATTTAAGAGTTCCCTCCAAGCATCTCGATTTTGCCAATTATCAACACATTAAGCCTCATATTTCAAAATAAACCAAATAAATTGTGAATTTGGGTAAATATATATGTTTCCAAATCTGGGATAATAAATGTTTCATGAGTTTAAATTGTTGGTGACAAAACTACGCACCAGATAAAATAAGAGGCTTAATGTGTTTATCAAAGAGTGCCCTCAAGTATCTGGATTTTTTGCAATTCTTAACAAGCTTTAATAAACTTTAGTTATTAACAAGCTTGCAATAATTAAAGTAAAAACTTTAAAAATAAACTTAATAAATGTAAAACTAAATAAACTTTAATTTTTAACAAGCTTTCAATAATCAAATTAAAAAATAAACTTAAAACTTAATAGACTTTGATTATTAACAAGTTTAATTATTAACAAGCTAGCAATTATTAATAAGCTTTTGTAATTATTTACACAATAAGCCTCATAATGTATTTAGTTGTAAAATGAAGTAAAACAACAGTGAATTTTGTAAATATATATATATTTCCAAATTTTGGATCCACAATTTGGTTGGGTTTTACAATGCAGGTGACAAAATTACGCTCCAAACTCCATTTAACAAAGTATGATCAAACTATAAGTATTCCTCCCAGCATCAAGATTTTTGTAATTAGTAACGCATAATGGATTTCTGTTTAAATGCAAAATGAGGAAATCCAAATATTCATATTGTAAAATATATATCGATCATATGAGTGCATGATTGGGTACGGATATGCAATGTGGGGGACAATACATCACACTGAATTTTACTTTTCATATTAATAGCTGTTATGAACAATCACATTCACATACTAAGGAAGGGGAAATAAATAAACTGTCAAATGATCAATACATTTAGGGATTGGGAGCAAAATTAGATATGCATTTAAATTTCTAATGACAATCACATTTACTAAATATTATTAATTAGTTTATTTGCATTTTTAATTATGTCCATAGGCACATGAACTGGTATACATATATACTGCAAATAAAATTTCCTGCATTTTGATATCTAACATAATATATTAAATTTCATTCATATACCTTACTGCATATTTAGATATCATATTAACAGACTGTTGATAGACAAATATACATAAACTATCTGGTATACAGCGTTGCTGCCGCCGAAAATAATAATATTAAGTCAAATCAATCAATCATTTGGCAATATTTGGTTGAAATAGGATGAATGGAATGGCAGTATATAAAATACGAACAAACAAATATTTATTTTTATTCAGTAGATTTGAGTATTCTTTTAGAATGCTTGCTGTTCTTTCAGAATGGAAATTAAAGAAACTACACTGATGGAAAAAAATCCCAACACTAGGAAGGAGCTGTGCTAGATAAACGAAATTTGGTAGGTGTGTTTATACATCTGAAAGAGGACGTTCAATTCAAATTTTGAGCTACGCGCGAAAGTGTGGAGCTAGTAACGACACTATGAACATGCAAATGAGTTTTGCTTTAAATAAAAGCTGTAAGGTTCGTGATAGTTATTTACAGTTGAGATTTGACGTAGTGGGTTAATGTTAGTCAAGGATGCCTCTGAGAAGACCAAGAAGCCATTTTCAACAGCTCACTGAGTTTGAACGAGGTCGTGTTGTAGGGCTACGAGAAGGTGGGTTTTCTTTCCCCCGATATTGCTGAAAAACTTGACAGGAATGTATCCACTGTGCATGAGTATTGGCGGCAGTGGTCAAGGGAAGGTACTGCCTCAAGAAGACCAGGTTCCGTGCGGCCACGTCGTACTACTGAGAGGGAAGATCGTCGTATTCGGCGTATACTGATATCCGACACCTGTACGACACACGCACATGCAAGCATGCACGTTTGCATGCTTGCATTCAAAATTCTGGTGGTTACACCGTTTACTGATGCACCAACATTTCACATTTGAAATGGCTCTTCTCGTCAATGGCTCTGCCTGTGATCTTGAAACTTTAATCAATTAAATATGTTACCTAGACAAATGTATTCCTAGAATTTCATTACTGTACAATAATTTTTTCTTGGTGTTGGGATTTTTTTTCCATCAGTGTATTTATTGTATCTCGTGACTCGTTTCCTATTCGTTCACAATTCTGAAATTTAATTTTAGAAAATGTGATTAAAATATTTCTTTTAAAACTGATTAAACTTACAAGACATGTTTTTACCATAAAATCGTTAATACAGTTGTAAAGATAATTTTGGAAAATGAAGAGGCTGCAAAACTATTTGTTCTGCAATATTTTTGAGGGTTAGTGAGAAAAATACTAAAATTGAATCAAAATATAAAACTCTCCTGGTTGGTTTCCCCCAAAGTTTCTTGCATAATCTGTCATAAAGTTGTTACCTCTTAGAATGACATTCATAGCATTTACGTATTATAGCTACAAAATATTTACTTGAATTTAGCATTTCTACAGAATCTATTGTCTCCTCGGCGAAATATTTGGAGATTAATCCTTGGTAAATAGATGCGGTCGAAATTCATTTTTTATAACCATCCCCTATAACCATCCCGTAAGCTTAAACAATAAGCTGACCAAGTTTCATCGCAATCGGATGAACGTTTTGGGAAAGCTTAAGAGACATACAGACAAACATTCATTTTTATTTGTATAGATGAAAAAATGATTCCTTAATTCTTTTCTCAAGGAATTCGAAGCTGTGTAGTTTCATAATGATGCTTGAGTTTCATTCTTTGTTTTATACGATATTCTATTCTATTTGATAATCTATACTTATAATAAAGCTCAATGTGTGTGTGTGTGTGTGTGGATGTCTGCGTTCTACAGACCAGACCGTTGAACCTACAGCTACCAAATTTGGTACATGTATATCTTGGAGGTCGGGAATGTGCACCACGGAGCCCTTTTTTCAAATTTTTAATTAGAATTTGAATTAATTAAAATTGAAGCGAAATGTCGACATTTTTCCGCCATGATTCCATTTAAAGATAAAAAAAAAATAGCTTTCTAATGGTATCAGTGTTTTAATGTATAACGTAAGCTTCTATTTTTAACGAATTTTGAAAGAAATATTTTAACCATGTTTTCTTAGCACGAGACTGGATAAAATAAATGAAAACAATGACGGGAGCTCAAATTAAAAAACAATTATCATCGCAAAATAAATCTAAAGAAATGCAATTTTTAGCACGTGACTGGATAAAATAAAAGAAATATAAAATGTGATATTTTCTAAAAAAATAAATGCAAAGCAAAGGTTTCAATAATCGTTTGCAATACTTAAATCATTAATTTGACAAATCTTCTTTATTTACCGTAAAGCTGATTGAATTTAGACAGGGTTTGCATTGTTATCCCAATTTAATAATGACATATTTCTATAATCGTTTGCAATATCTGTATCATTAATTCAATATTTTTTTTCCCTTTTTCGCTTTTAAAAAAACATATTTAATATTTTGGCAACATCACCGAAAAAAAAACATTTGTAATATTTTGGAACTTTCCGTCCATCATCTTAAAGAAAATATTAATTTTAGGTCAATCAATGCCCGGATTTACTTCAATGGTTAATGAATATGTGATTCAATTGAAAATTTTAGAACCCATTACTCATGGCGAACCAGCTGGTCGCCAAAGGCGGCTAGTAAGAAATAAAACTGAAAAGACATGAAGATCTCTCAACCAGAAGCCAACACAAAATTCAACTTGTTTGCTGTAGAAGTCAAAGATCAGAAATAATGGATTTCAACATAAGAACATATAAAATGGAATCCTTAAAAATGTTTTTCATGAAAGTGAATCGATTCGACCTTTGTCACCTATTTTTGATTGTTTTTCTAATATGCTGCACTTTTTAAAACTTCGTTGGCTTATATATTCTCATTGAATGTAGGCTTATTGTATTAACAACCATTCATTTAACGCCTTAACGCTCGCATAAATTGAAATAATATCAAATAAAATAATATAAAAAATAAAAAATATATTATAATATAATATCAAAAAAGTTAATATAAAAAAATATCCAGGTTTCAGAGCAATTTTCTATTAGCTGCTAATTACAAACTAAAAAAATACAGGGACATATATTTTTCGATATTTGGCTTATAAATTAAAGAGATAGGAAACATTCATCTGTAAGGTTTAAAATGTGGTTCTGATAAAATAAATCAGTTTTCAACGAATCTGTGTAAATTTGAGTTTATTTCCTAGTTTTATTCAGAGGAAATACAATTTTTTCTATGTAAAGTACGACTTTATTTCCAAAAAGTTTGTGAAAGAACAAAAATGCAGACTGTAAAATGTCTGCATGTTTCAAATAAATGCTGTAAACAAGACGATCCGTTTTGATGACTCATTCAACAAAAGAATTAAATTGCATATGCCACGAGGCCAAAGATAGAGTTAGCTTTTTCAAATGTCTTATATTTCCAAAATCTAATATAATTTATTCCGTCTTAAAAGAGCAGAGAAAGAAATAGAATACGATATTCGAAAGTTTATTTAAAAAACCCTTGATGATAAGAAAAAGATCATTTTATCATGAAAAAGATCATATTTCATTTTTAATTCAAAGTATAGGAAGACTTCCCTGGTGAGTAATTTATAAATTAATGGAATTCTTCTCAATCAGTGTTGAAATGAAAGAAGTCTTCAAAACTATTTATTTATAATTAAAACTCAAGGGGTCTCTTAATAATTAAGCTGAAATTGCTAAACTCAAAAATTAAATAGCAAAAGAAAACTTTATTTATTTCACTAAGCATTTTATATTTTTGACGAAGAAATTTTTTTAACCTACAGGTAATTAATGGTTACTTATATTATAATTACTTGTAAACATGAAAATTTTAATTTTATATTAAGCTTAATAGTTTAATCTTATAAAATGTAGCAATTTAACTTAATTGAAGTGCTGACTGCAAAGAAGAAGTAGCTCGAATTATTCAAGTTTGCAGAAAGCCGGGAAAACGCTTGAAAATTCAAAAATCTAAATTACGTGATGAGTTTCCTTTTAGTCAATCTTAATCGATCCTACATATTATGGCAGTATTTTCACTCAAAAATATATTTTCCATATGGTGTGGCACGTGTTAGAATGCTGCATCTACCTCTTTCTCCAAATTAATTGAATTTAATTGAAGGGTTTTCAATCAACCCTTTAATTAAACTTAATTGAATGGCTGACTGCAAAAATGTAGCTCCAACTATTCAAGTTTGCAGAAAGCCGTGAAATACGTTTGAAAATTCAAAACTCCAAAATGTGCGAAGAGTTTCCTTTTGATGAATCTTCTTAATCGTTCCTACATATTATAACTGTTTTCTCACTCAAAAACATATATTTCCAGATGATGTGGCACGTGTTAGAATGTTGGATTTACCTCTTTCTCCAACTTAATTGAAGGATTTGAAGTCAACCCTTGACTTTTTTGCTGTCAATCCTCCAATTAAACTTAATTGAAGGGTTGACAGCAAAAACAAAAGTATCTCCAATTATTCAAGTTTACAGAAAGACGCGAAAAACATTTGAAAATTTAAAAATACAAAATGGGTGAAGATTTTCCTTCTGGTCAAGCTTCTTAAGGTAACCGACTACGTTCGAAGGAAAAATTTTGAAAAATTTCCTTTTTAAAAACTAGTTTTGGTTTTTAGATGTATTATCATTATTAGACACTATAAATACAAAAAATATAATTTGAGAAAATAAAATATTTTGTGAAATAGGAAAATGTGTGATACATTTTAGTGAAATTTAAGCAAAACGGCTAACATTCTATACAAAATGGTAATGCAACCATCCTACATTTTCTTTGTACACAAGTTATAGAATAGAATGACGAAGGAAATGAACCAAAAGCTGAGAAACATTTTGTGATACAAAGAAGTGAAGGGTATAAATATACGTATAAATGCATTTTTTCCATCCATTCGCGACTTCAATTTTCTAAGAACCCGTATAAATGAAGAAGTATTTCACCCACAATAAAACTCGGGGTTCATTTCATTGCCTATATTATTTAAAACACACGCTGAAATTTTTATGTAAATACCCTCTATTAGTTTTTGTTATATCATGTTAATGGTGGATAATTTTTATGAAAATTAAAATGGAAGTGAAAGACAAATTTTAGCTGAAAAATAAATTTTGCTTAAAATTCCTCTGAATAATAGGTTAGACCTTCCTTTTCCTGGAAAAAACAAACTGTTTTGGGAAAGGAAAAGTCTAAATGACAAGAAAAAACACTTTTTAAAAAAAAATCGCCAATGTGGTGGAATACCAGTGTTTTCAATGTAGTCGGATACCTTAATCGTTCCTACTTATTATGAGGGTATTTTCTCTCAAAAACATATTTTCCAAATGACATGACGATTGTTGGCTCTACCTCTTTCTTGCAACCAAATAGATTGTTTAATTCAGTAAAATATTTCCCATTAAAAATGTGCTTTACTATTATATTATTTTATTTAATGTAAACTAACAAAATATTCATGCAACCGGGTTTTAATTGATTCCTGTTACTCATCACATATCCCCGCTGAGTCCTCTGCCATGTGACTTCGGTGTCATCGAGTTGTGGTCCGTCGCAGAACAACACACGATTTTGTGAGACGTATTTGCGAGTTAGTTCCGTACTTAGATTTTACGCTTTTAGTTTGAAGGGAGTAGGAGTAAGATGGCTGAATTTTGTCTAGCATTAATGGAGTAATTTTTCGGATGATGAATATTATTATTGTTTGGCTATAAAGCAATCCAAAACTACCTCTAGATAGTATGTTTTCTTTCAATAGGCTAGTTGACCACTATACACCAGTGGTCAACCAGCCTATTGAAAGAAAACACAGTCTTCCAAGCAGAACTACTAGCACAGTAAAGCAGTAAAATATGCAACCTCTCTCCCTTCATCAAATCCAGTCACCATTTTTGTCGACAATAAAGCGAGTAAACAAGCCTCAAGTTCTCCAAAATCCAATAGCCAACTAGCAAGGGATACATTCACCCTTCTTCTTGTAAATCCTCAAGTTAAAATCTCATGGATCAAGGCACATGTAGGTTATGACGGAAATGAAGCGGCGGATAAACTAGCCAAAACAGCTGCTAGCGCTAACGAAGATCATAATACAATGAAACTTCCAAAATGTCATCTGAAGAACATCCTCCAAACCGAGATGATGTCAAGATGGTAAAAGAAGTGGGAAGATGGTGAAACAAGCCGATCCACATTCAATACAGTACCGAAAGTTTCTCTCTACGTGACCAACTGGAAAAGAGCGGATGTGCTTTTCTTCACTGGACATGGTCCATTCACAACGTACCTGCACAGATTCCATCTGGCCATTTCTCCTTGCTGTAGCTGTGGGGAAATAAGATCCCCAATTCACTATGCTACCGAATGTTTACTGACTCTCTCATGGCACATGAGAAGGCCAGAGCCACGTTTTGAGGAAGAATGGTACAGGAGGGTTGCATCGAACATCCATTCACGCAGCAAGATCCACTCCATAATAAACCATATCCATAAATACCAAGACCTCTTCAGGATTATACAATAGCTGAGACCAAATTGCCAATCATAATCAGCCGAAAATATAACTTCAAAAGTGTGACTTATTTTTGTTTCCCCATGTAATTTTTACCTCATCCCAAAACTGAATGTAGTCGTGTAAGATTCGACACAAATGGGATTCTCTCTGGAGATACCTGGATGGTTTGTCGTCTCTATCTTTCTTTATTTTTATCTCTTTCTTCCCTTTTTTTTCCTTCCATTTTGTGTCCTTCTAACCGGTTAGATAACTTAATGTTATAGGCACCGGGGGCACAAGATGGAATTATGTTATGTATTAAGGTATCCGACTACGTTTGAAGAAACTTTTTTGAAAAATTGGATTTTTCAGATATTTTTTATGGTTTTTTATATGTATTGTTAGTAATTAAGCTCTATAAATACAAAAACAATTATTTGGAAATGAAATATATTTTGAGAAATGGGAAAATGTGTAGTAAATTGTAATGAAATTTAACCAAAGTGGTTTACGCTCTACACAAAATTCTAATCCAGCAATCTTATTTTTCTTCGTTCACAAGTTTTAGAATATAATAAAAAATGAAATGAACCAACATTTAAGAAACATTTGGAGATTCAAAGAAGTGATGGGTAAAAATATACATATATATGCATTTTTTTCTCATAAATTTACAACTTCATTTTTCTGTAAACACCCATAAATGAAAAAGTATTAAACCAACACTAAAAATTTTGGTTCATTTCATTGCCCATATTATTTCAAATACACGCTGAAATTTTTATGTAAATGCGTCTATTACTTTTTGAAATATGTTAACGGTGAAGAATTTTCATGCAAATCAAAGTTTTAAGAAAATTGAAGTGAAAGACAAATGTTAGCTGAAAAAATAGATGACCCTGGATGATAGATGAGGCCTTCCTTTTCCTAGTAAAGCTAAACTGTTTTAGAAAGAGGAAAGTCTGAACAACAAGAAATAACAATGAAAAGCGAATTCGGCAATGTGTTCAATAACCAGTGTGTTTAACGTAGTCGTTAATTTGATATTTTCACTAGTAAAAACTCTATATAAACTCTATACAACATCGATTCATGCCTCTGCAACTATAACCCTTCGGTTATCTAAACAGTGTAATGAGTGAAAAGGACAGACGCTCCTGTTCTCACCATACCTGTACTATGGTTCGACGCCTGACATTTACTGACTGGAATAAGTTTAGGGATTTTGATGTTGGATTAACAAAGCCGAAGGAAATGAACTTTTTGAAGTTCAGATTTGGAGATGCATTTGGCTTATTAAAATCCTACACCAAATTTCATCCAACTAACTGAAATAATTTTTTTAACAATCATTGTCACAGTAAGATATACACCACACAGCTTCATGACCCCGCAACTCTAACTCTCTGGTTATTCAAACAGTGCAATGAGCCTAAAATAGATAGTTTCATTCCAACTGTTCGAGTTTAGTTTAGTTTAGTTTTATTAACGTCCCGTTTAAAGCAACATGAAAGCTATTTTGGGACGGACCTCGTCATTTTGAACTAAGATCAGATGACGAGGACGACACCTGACCTGGCACCCCCCTCTCCACACCACGCCACACCAGCGGGCGGACGTTTGACCTGAAAGATTGAACGTGCAAGAGATCCCCTCACAAGACGGTTCTTTGGTGGAATCGAGTCTCGAACCTGCAACCCTCCGGTTCCGAAGCTGAGACCTTACCACCAGGCCACCGCGGCCCGCCGATAGTTTAAGAGCGTGCAGGTGGGGAGAAAGACAGCTATTGACTACCCTGAAAGGAATGTTAGTTTGACTAATCGGTCCATGTAAGGTTGGACAATACTTGTTCAGCAGTCGAGCACAACAAGTACTGTCGATACTGCTACGTTCAGGAGTGGCGGGGTGGTCGACTGTATACAAGAAGTATGCACTGACTGGTATTAACATAGAATTGAGAGACAAGTAGATTTTATATAAATATAATTTGCTCAAAATTAGAAAAAAGAAATTACAAATCTGCTGAAAAAACCATAGAGCAAATTTCATCTGACTAACCGAAATTATTTTGTAAATTATCTTTGTCACACACAACACCACTTCATGCCCCTGCAACTATAACTCTCTGGTAATATAAACAGTATCATGAGCATGAAGTGGAAGAGAC
>JAPMOQ010046078.1:369760-383996 GCA_026543055.1 Argiope trifasciata
ACTCTCTGGTAATATAAACAGTATCATGAGCATGAAGTGGAAGAGACATGGAAATACTCTCTAGTTCTATCCATCCCTGTGACTCGTGCTCGACGTCTGACTTTGATTGATTTAAATATGGTTAGAGATTTTAATATTAGATAAAACAAAGCCGAAGGAAATGAGCTTTTTGGAGTTCAGATTTGGTTTATTAAGCTATCTATCATGCAGGAACTGAAACCTTGTGCCAATTGGCAGAAACAGACTTATAGCTTGTTTATGATTACAAGATTCTGCAATATATTATTAAAAATATTTACAAAAAAAAAAAAACTAGAAACAAGAACAGACAGGAAAAAAAGAAAAAAAGAGAGCAACACAAGCACAAAAATACAAATACAAATAAACGCTGTGTACAAACACAAAAAAAAAACTTAAAATAAATATATGTAAGTAGAGTGTTAGTCTTGGGAATAGTGTTCGTAAAATCTAAACAGATCTTCGTTTTCTTCGAGATGACGAATCACTCTTTGAATTTGCTTCCTAGAGACAGAGGGAAGAGATAACATTGCGGAACCGAAATCGTTCTAGTTCGGATGTAGGCATGGTCGTGTGAAATTAAGAAGTCTGCATGCATTCTGTTGAGTAGTGCATCAAGATTTCCGCAGGGGCAGAAGACGTTAGGGATCAGATTGAAGCGGCGAAGATAGGAGGGGAATGGCCCGTGAGATGTGAAGAAAAGAGTTTTTTCCCTTTTCCAGTTACTTGGTAGAAGGGAGACTTTTGGAGAATGTTGTATAATACTCTACAGAACCAACGAGACACTCTCTCACCAAGAAAATCAACATCATAGTAGTCAGAACGTTGCTATAAATTTCTGAATCTGCAATGTTTGTTTATGTGCTTATACCAGTGTTTCTCAACCTTTTAGTATTCACGGCCCAATTTTCAATCATAATTTTCATCGCGCCCCCCCTCCCCACCACATACAATAAAATGTATACAATAATAATGTATTTCGAGTATTTTGGCCCTAAACCTACACTACAACCTTAATTTTAAGCTTTACAAATTACCAAGAATAGGGAAATTTATTGACATTTTGCAACACCGATCCTCAGCATTGAAAAAACAAGAATCCTATGCCATTTTATTGCTCTTGCGTCTCGCCATGTCAGGCATTTTCACGATTTCGCGAGAAGTTTTGATTTGTCTGGAATTTGTCTGGTCAGCTTAAAAGTTAAGTTAAGAGGGTGCGCAGATGTGAACAAATGTTTTCTCATAAGGAGAAGGAGAAAGTTCTATGCTGCCAATTTCAATTCCAGACAATCTTATTCGAGTCGATCCTTCTATCGCTATTGAATCTATTCTGAATGTGTATGTTATATATATTTTCGTGTAAAAGCAATTCACCGTATTAAATATTCACGGCAGCAGACTTATGCAGAATTATGGATAAATTTTTAAGCTGGCGTAAGCGAGCATTAGACGATAGACAAGCATCGACAAGTACACAGACGAGCGTGGTTCCGAAAATAAAATCAAGGAAATATTCTCAAGAATACATAAATTTTGGGTTCACTGGTACTGAAGTAAATGAAGAAGAAAGGCCCCTGTGAATCATTTGGTCAAAAATGTTGATGGCAGACAGCATGAAACCTAATAAACTTAAATAACATTTGGAAACACTTCATATTGAGTACGTAAACAAACCCAGAGAATTCTTCGAATTAAAATTAAAATCATATGGAAAGCAAAAATCACTGTTTAAAAAAACTTTGTCAGTGAATGAAAAAGCTTTAATTGCCTCTTACAAAGTTTCATATAAAATACCCAGATGTAAAAAGCCTCACATCATTGGTAAAGAGCTTATTTTGCCAGCCGCAATTGAGACTGTAGAAATTATGTTTGGAGATAATTTGCAACACAATTGCAGCCTATACCTCTTTCAAATGATACAGTTTCCCGTCGAATTGCTGCTATAACTGAAGATGTAGAGTGTCAGCTTTTGTCGAAGTTACGTGACAAATTATTTTCAATACAACTCGATGAGGCAACAGATAGTAATAAAGATGCTCATTTCATTGCCTATGTTAGATTTTGTGATGCTTTGTTGAAAAATTACTTTTCTGCAAATTAATAGAACTCAGAGCAACAGCACTCACAGTATTTGCTATCTTAAATGATTTTATGAAAGAGGCAAACATAGAATGGAAAAATTGCGTCGAAATATGCACCGATGATGCTCGTTCTATGTCCGGAAGATTCCAAGGTATTCAAGCACTTGTGAAGCAAAAATCGCCACAGTGCGTCTGGACACATTGCATGATCCACAGAGAAGCTTTGGCTTCCAAAGAAATAAGTCCTAGTTTGAATATTGTGTTAACCACGGTTGTAACCGTAGTAATATAAAAATGAGACCCCTGAAGTCAAGAATCTTTTCCTCACTTTGTAAAGACATGGGTGCAGTACATTCAGAGTTAATATTTTACTGTGAGGCAAGATGATAATCAAAAATTTTTGCAACGTGTTTATGAATTAAGAGAAGAAATCGTCGTTTTCCTAGAAGAGGAAAACAGATCGGAAGCTGAGAATTTTCACGATAGTTTATTTGTGATGAAATTGAGCTACATGGTCGACATATTCAAGAAATTAAATAACTTGATCTTCAAATGCAAGGAGGAAATACACATGTATTGGATACGAGTAATAAAGTTAATGCTCTTTGTAGGAAATTGGAAATGTGGAGCAGAAATTTAAAGCAAGAAAACTTAATAATGTTTGCAAATTTGAAGGATTGTATTAAAACTTGCAAGGCTGAAGAACAAAATGTAAAAGTTGTTTTTGTAACCATTGAAAATCATTTAGCAATGCTAGCAAAGAATTTTAAAAAGTTATTTCTTGCTGATGACAAACTGATATCAAGTTACAAGGGGGTGAGGGATCAATTTCAAAATACTCCCGAAGCACTCTCAATTGAAGAGGAAGAAACCGTCATAGACTTCGTGCCAAGCGGCAAAACCAAAAGACAATTTAGTAATAAATATCTCTTTGAATTTTGGGCAGGAATGGATGATGAGTTTTCTGCACTAAAAACAAGGGCATTTCGCATTCTACTACCATTTTCAATACCTTACCTTTGTGAAACTGGATTTTCTGCCGTGGCTTCTTTGAAAACAAAATATAGATCTCAGCTAAATATAGAAGAGAACTTAGAGTGTCTATTTTTAATATTAAACCCTCCTTCGAAAAGCTTTGCTCTGCAAGACAGGTCCAAGGAAATTGCTAATAATTACTAAATTTGTTTTTAATTTAGTAGGTTGTTTTAATGTAATAAGTTAATTATTAAATATGTCGAAATTTATTTTGTTTTGTATGTGTGTTCTTTCCTTTCAGTCATTTAATCAATTTTTTTAAATAACATTTTCTCTTGGATATGTTCGCGCCTCCCCATTAGTGTGCTCGCGCCCCCCTAGGGGGGCGCGCCCCACAGGTTGAGAATCACTGGCTTATACAGTAAAAGCTCTTTATTCGAGGGGTATACGTTCCATAAATATGCCTCGAATATAGAAACCCTGAAAACGGAATGGTCATTTATATGGGATTATAGGGGAAACGTTCCTAGGTGACAAAATAAAAAATAAAAATATATAAAAAAATCAATTTAATTGAAGAACATTTTGATTAATTATCTTAAGGATTAGGCAATGGTTTGGAGAATTTTGTCATTTTCTCTCTTGGCAGTTTTTAAAATCTCCTTCCATTCAGACTGATACGCAGCAGTTGCATTTTCAACTTGCCCTTTAAAAATAAGACTTCGTTCCATAGACGGATCAATGTTCATAAAGAAATCGTGAAGCTCATTTGCCATTCTTAAACCTTCACTAAGATGTTTCAAATGAAATGCCACATTTCCAGTGCTTGTTGAAACCTCTTCTTCGATGGGCTGTGAATTTAACATTTCCTCCAAGTCGGTTTCAGTCAGCTCTTCATCTTGCGATTCAAGCCATTCCATTCTTGAATGTCACTTGATTCTTTCTGTTCGAACCCATCTCGTCCTGTTCCATTCGCGATGTCGGCTATGTTTGCATTGAACAACATACTTTAGACAAAGTTGTAATATGATCCATTTTAATTTTTTATTAGTCCATTTGACGGCATTTACAAAGGATATTGGGTTGGATACCTAATGGAATCCTTTTATTACTATGTATGTACTTATTAGATCAATGAATAAAGAAATATTTAGCCACGAATTTAGGAATTGGGTTGCAGTTTTTAAATCCGCGAACAGATAAAACGCGAATGAAGGAACCGCAAATAAGGAGGTTTTACTGTACATGTCATATTAATGTACATGACTGAACACATGTTATCAGTGTTATTTATCAATTTTTCTTTTTATATTAGTAATCTTATTTCTCTCTAATTTCAACCCATTGTCAACGTTTGTTTTTAGGTATTCTTGTCCTCTCCATTTAGTTATTACTTCATCAAATCATTAAATACAGTCGTATAGGCTTTGACATCTAAGGGATCGTCTCTGGAGATTCCTGTATACTTTGCCATTTCTCTTTCTTCCCCATTATCTCTTCAAACTTGTTAGATAACTCAGTGTCACAGGTACCAGTTGCACAAAAAGGCGTTATGTTATGTGCAGATATTTATGAACGATAATTATTTCTTTCATCATTGCAACAGTTGTATATCAAACAGAAAAGAAACATGATGCATGAATGCTGATCTTGACTGAAAATTATTTTCAATTACGTGTCACTAAAATTAGCATATTTGAAATATAAGTTTCCATTTTATTGCCGTAGATTCTTTTATGAGTAATTGTAAGCCTGAAAAACTGTATTGTATTATTAGGGCAATCAGTAGCATTGTCTTCTTGGAATTGAATTTCTGTACGTATTTTCACTTACCTGAAATAGAAACGATTATATATGGAGTGTGAAATTTGAGTGACTAAGAAGAAACAAGCAGAATTCATAAATATATAAATTATTTATGATTTCGGCCATATATTTATATAGTATATTAATATAAAAAGTCAAAATTATTCCTTTGCCAAATCATATTTCATTTGGTGAATTTTGACAAAAATATACTTTTGAAATTAGCGTCTGTTATTTAATTTACTGTCATTGGCAGCAGCTTTGAAAATATCAGAAGTAAGAGAATGAATTACAATTTCTCTTGTTCTGAAAATTAACGCTGACCAAACGAAACTTTTATCTCACTCTAACAGAATTACTTCCAGGAAATTGCCCTCAAAAGAGCAAGAGAAGGGATTGAAAGAGTCTTCAGTTTCCAAATAACAAATAAGGAAGAAAAAAATGATGTTAAATACTCGGTCAGATAAAAAGATCAAGTATCACATATCAAAGGAAAAAAAGGAACTGATTTCTTTTAAAAATTTCTTCGATTTTCCAATTCGAATTCTTTATTCTTCTCTAAGAAATAGAAAAAATGTTGAGAAAAAAAAAGACATTTCAGACTTTAGCACAAAAAAATCTAAATCATGATTAATTCAAATAAGTTCAGAGCGAAAGAAAATTCGTCGTGGTAAGCGTTTATAAATTAATGGGATTCCACGTAATTTGTGATGACAATGTAACAAATGTCTTTTTAAAAACGTTTCATTTACTCATTTACCATTTATCTTACACAGTTCTTAGTTATTAAGCTTGAAAGTAGTGAAAAAAAGGCAAAGCTGCGATGTCATTTATTTAATTTAGTATTCTTTACTGAAGAGACATTATTTTAATTGTTATTGAAGGCATTTAATGGTTGTGTGATATTTTAATTAATTTTTTAGAGTTAGAGCGCCAGTTAAACTGATGGTTATCAGAAAAAAAAGGTTCCTTTAAATTTGAAACTTAATTTGAATTATTGAAGCATTTTATCATTTAAGGTTTGTCTTATATTGGTTTAGTTTAGTTAGATTAACGTCCCGTTGTAAAGCAACACGTGGGCTATTTTGGGACTGACCTCGTCATTTTGAACCACGGTCAGATGACGAGGACGGCACCTGAACTGGCACCCTCCTCTCCACACCACACCAACGGGAGTACGTTTGGTCTGACAGATTTTACGTGCAAGAGACCCCCCTCACACGACGGTTCTTCGGTAGAATCCCTCCCGAACCTGAAACCTTCCGGTTCCGAGGCCGAGACCTTACCACTTGTCTTATATTGGATACATTGGTTTAGCCATTTCATTCTGTGCACATTAACTTTTAAATTGAGCAGTTATCATTAAAAGTATCAACCTAAAATCATCATCATATTAATGAAAACTTATATAATATCTAAATCCAGCTTTTGAAGTTATTGTCAAATAAAGCAACCTTTTTTATCGTCACTTTAACATTAGTAGAAACAGAGGAATTTGACTAAACAATAAAATTAAGTAATTCATTATAATTGCATCAGATGGTCACACGTTTTTTTTTTTTTTTCAATAATTTGAGAAACAAGCAAAAATTTAAGAAAGAAATGCATGATGATAAAATGAGTATCATTGTGGAGGTATTAATTTAAACTTTAAATTGCTGTAATTTAGATATTTTACAATTACAATAATCAAAGCTATTGAGTAGAAATGATGATTGATATTTTTTAATAATAAAGAACTAATAAATAATTTGGATTAATAAAACTATTTGTAAGGTAATCAATGAAATGGCAACTACCGATAAGGTCTTTATAAAACTTTTTTCAGACCTTGAACAATTATAAACTACAAATAGAGGCTCATAATGATTCCAAAATTTGTAAACTCCAGTGAATTTAAAAATGTTGGTGTCTTACATAGATATTAAATCTTCCACTTAGACATGTTTCCTTTTAATTGCTAGAAATTTTGGATCTATCCGCAAAACAGAAAATTACTGATAAATGGTGCAAAATATATTTAAAAGTTTTGAAAAATTGGGGGCTATTTTAAACACAAACGTCCTTAGCCACTCGGGCAAATATTATATGATCCGCGTCAATATGAAGGTAAACAAAGCTCTAAGAGGATTTCAAAGCAAGTAGACAGAGATACTAAAGTCTCTGGGGCAAATAGACGGGCTTTGCAGAGTGAAATTTCCACTACACTTCTAGTAACAATTAATTATTTTTACTGAAAAAATTGAATGGTTCTGATAAATTTTCATTTTATTCGACTGTATATAATATCATTCATGCATTTTTTGAACATCATTGATATATATACTAATATACTTTTGCCATTATTTTAATTTGGATTCATTGAAATGAGTTTTTTTATTGTTCAATAATATTGTTTTAAATTATATATTTCATCTTATATTTGATATCGATGCTACATGATTTCATCGTTTCTTGAATACCATTACTACCCAAATTTATGTGTCATATTATTTCTGAAATTAGATCCAATTTTACGAAAATGGTACCAAAGTAAAAAAAAAGCAAAATAAAACTACCCTAAAATAATCACTGGCATTAAAATAAATATTAAACTGTATAATTCAATCCCAATAAATTTTAAACCTGAATCTTATGCCAAAAAATTTAATTTCATTCAATTTGATAAGAATGAAATTTCAAAATTAATTGTGGAAAAGTATGGCTAAATTTCATTGATAGAAACTAGGTAATATGAAATACTTTACTGGTATGGATAAAAAGAGGGAAAAAATGCTCTGTTGATCAATATTCCTATATTATATACTTTAGATTTCTAATTTGCAAATTATGTAATGCGAAACTGATTTCATATTGTTACGGATTTGCTGATCCTATCTTAAAATCCATCGGGTTCTTTTTACCTCGTATAGTGGGTTTGTATGGTGTTAGAGGTGAGATGATGAACACACTCAATGACCAGTAATTTAGTATCAGACACAACACAGACTTTTATTTACAGGACGAAGACAGGACAGCACAAAGACGACAAATATTTACCTCAAAACTATGTACAGGGGACAACTATATACAGCCGAGACGAACACACAGGAGAGCACACACCAGATAATTGTCCACAATAGCAACAGTAGTACAGAGGTAGAAATTCCGTAGTGACAATGTCCACAGCTCTCACAAAGCGGCAGGACAGGATTCAGCAGGAGAGGGAATCTTTAAAGGATTCTTTTTTGCGCTCTGGCAGGTCTCTCCGGAACAGGCTGAAACAACTGTTTTGTCTCTTCTTGCCTTCGCTGTCGACTCACTACTTCGCACAACGGGACTACTCCTCAGTTCAGGACAGTTCCGTTTCTGACGACGACACAACGGGCTACGGCACACCACAAGGGCTTCGTCTGTATATGCCACACAGCAGTCTTGCTCTCAGGACTCTTCAGTTCAAGACCACTCTATTAGGTCTTCAGCTTTTCCGATTAATTCGACTGTGCTGCTTCTCGCTTGATTCCACTTCCACACTCTTCAGATGGCTCGTCCTTATATATACCGGCGGAAGGCGGGGCTTGCATCTTTTGGACCAATCAGGAGCATTCTGGATGTATCTCGGCTCCTAATGGACGGATCAGGAAAATTCTCGATATTTCGTGTATTTTCCATTTTGTCGCCAAGTTGCCAAATGGTCGCCAAATGTGCGCCAAGCCTTGGGACTCTAGATTTTACAACCATTCACTATTAATACATATTACTGTAAATCTCTCTTCCTTACGATGACAGTATCAGAGCGGGAAAGCAAAACTACAAGTTCGTAACAATATGTTGTTTATATACGTATGCATATATACATGTCTTTGATATAAACTCTTTAGGTGATAAATTATTGTTCGTGAATTCAAAAATTATAATGTCAATCATAAATAATTTTTAAGAAAAGAGAAGTGTTTGACACGCTAGTCTGAGACAACATTCTTTTCTTTGTGTGTATATGTATAATACTATTTCACCATCATATATATATATATATATATATAAATAACAAATAAAATTAAATAAAATTTGAGAACTAAAAATATTAAACATTTCAAAGACCTAATTGAAAAAAAAGATGTTCCTAAATTGCTAATAATTTTTCATATCATCATATGGAATGCTGATATTAAATCTAAGCAAGTTCCTGAGCTGTCTTAAGGCCTTATCTTCGGCTCTTTCCCTCAGCAAACGACAACGAAAGTGACGTCAGTTGTGTGACGTCACTTCAGAGTTTCACATGATTGGTTGAATTTCGTTTGCGGACAATATTTCCGGCAGCATTTTTAGCGGGTTAGAAAAAGTTGTCGATTATGAAACTTGCTTGAACGGTTCTTGAGGGTAGAAACGGAAAAGTGCTGACGAAATTTCACCGTGTGATAAGGCCTCTAGACAGTTTAAAGTATGTAGGTGATTTTAACATTTGTCCATTCATTGTGTATCATTTGCAGTCTTCACATACAATTAAATATGATTCATTCCATACATTATTTACGAATGAAAAATCGGTAGACCTTTACCTCCAGCAGTTTTCTTTTAAATACCTTGCATTAAGCTGTCAAACTTGAAACTTCAAATTCAAGCATCAAATTTTCTTAAAAGTGACTATTTTCTAAAAATGCTTTAAATTTAATATTTATTAATAAATGAGATTGTTCGAAGCTATTTAAGTCAATATAACATAGTACTGTTTATTGAAAATTGATGGTTAAGCAGCAAGAAAAAAAAATTACGAATCTTCAGTTTTGAAAAATTAAACAAGGATGAAACAAAAAAGATCCATTTAATAAATATTCCAAAGAGTACCAATTTGCAACTGACGCGCTTGGATAGTATTTTAATACAAAAAATGTCTAGCATTTTATTTTATGCCTCTTTCCAAAATACAAAAAGTTAAAAATTTCATAAAATTGGAAATGACATTGAAGACTATAAAAAAAATTTAAGAAACGCACATTAGAATTGAATCAATGATCTAAAGAGTATTGGAATTTGTTGTAATAAGCTCAATTAATAGATTATTCACGATCCACTTAACGATACATGGCAGCCTGTCGAAATCTGCCTTTAAAAACATTTCATTTCTAATTAATCTCAAGGCAGTTGGATATCAGGTTTGAAGGCAGCAATGTAAAAATAATAAAAGCAGCGGAAGGCATTTCATTATTTTTTATTATCCAAGAATTTTTTCAAATTAAACTATTTAACCCTTTATTTACTGACTGTACTTAAAAGTACCATTTAAATCTAGCTTATATCTTAACTAGATGACTATTTTTGCCGATGGTATTCTAAAGAACACGGGGAATGTAACCCGAATAACATGAAATTAATATAAGCTAAAAGTAGGAATTAAAAATATTTAATTAATAATTAAACTAATTAAGATATTTCTGTTAATTACATTTTTTTCTTGGGTTCCCTGGGATTATTTTGCAAGGAAACTAAACGAATGGTGCAAAAATGAAGTTAAAAAATTGATGGCGACATAATTCAGTAAAAAAAGGGTTAACATTCATCTAATGACCATTCCTAATTACATACTGAACTCATGGTGTAATAGCAAATTTTCGCCTTATGATCAAAACAAAAATAAAATTTTCATTGGATTTTTTTAATGTTTGTTTTTGTAATGATTTGTAGTCTGTGTAAGTACAAATGAATGTTTGTCTGTATGTCTCTTTTGCGGTGCCGTACCACTCATCCGATTGCGATGAAACTTTGAATACTTATTACTTGCACTTATTTGTTTCTGCTGAAGGTAGAAAAACAAAAAAAAATATTGAAAGGCGTAATGTCTTGAATAATAAAATTAAAAAAAGAACTAATACTACTTACTCTTCTCCTTTCTATATCACTCCATTTCAATGAATGTATTCATTCCCGATACAGAAATAACTATTATACTTTCTGTCATCGCTAATTAAACTGGAAAACTATTTCCAATTCCAAACTATATTTCCAAAATTATTTCTTTTGCGACAACAAACACGCCGAGAACAGCTTGTGATTGATAAAGACAAACTGGGTTATAGAAACTAATTACTAATCATATATAAAAAAGAGAGCTTTTCATCTAGCGAAGTGACAAAAGTCATGGGATGACTGTTAATATCGTGTCGGTCCTCCTTTTGCCCGGCGAAGTGCAACAACTCGACGTGTCATGGAGTCCACAAGTCGTTGGAAGTCTTCTGCAGGAATATTGAGCCATGCTGTCTGTATAGACGTCCATAATTGTGAAAGTGTGGATGGTGCAGGAGTTTGGGCACGAACGGACCTTTCGATGATGTCCCATAAATGCTCGAAGGGATTCATATCGGGCGATCTAGGTGGCCAGATCATGCCCTGGAATCGTCCGGAATGTTCTTCAAACCAATCGCGAACAGTTCAGGCCTGGTGACAGGGCGCATTGTCATCCATAAAAATCCCATCGTTGTGTGGGTACGTGAAAACCTTGAATGGCTGCAAGTAATCTGCAAGCAGCTGAACATAACCATTTCCAGTCAATGATCGGTTCAGTTGCACCAGAGGACCGAGTCCATGCCATGTAAAAACAGCCCACACCATTATGCAGCCAATACCAGCTTGAACAGTGCCTTGTTCACAGTTTATGTCCATGGCTTCGTGTTGTCTGCGCCACACTCGAACTCTACCATCAGCTCGTAACAACTGAAATCGTGACTCATCTGACCACGCCACGGTTTTCCACTGGTTTAGGGACCAGTCGATATGCTCACGAGCTCAGGAGAGTCGCTGCAGGCGATGTCGTGCTGTCAGTAAAGGCACTCGAGTCGGTCTTCTGCTGTCATAGCCCAAGGAAGACAAATTTCGCCGCACAGTCCTATCGGACACGTCCCTCGTACGTTCCACATTGATTCCTGCAGTTATTTGACGAAGTGTTGCGTGTCTATTAACATTGACCATTCTACACAGACGTCGGCGGTCTCGGTCGTTAAGTGCAGGTGGTCGCCCACTACGCTGTCCATGATGGGATGGGATGCCTGAAATTTCATACTCTCGGCACACTCTTGATACTTTGGATCTCGGAATGTTGAATTCACTAACGATATCTTCAATGGAATGACCCATGCGTCTAGCTCCAACTAACATTCCACGTTCAAAGTCTGTTAATTCTCGTCGTGCCGCCATAAATCACGAAAAACCTGTTCACATGAATAACTTGAACACAAATGAAAGCTCTTTAAAACGAATGCGCATTTATACTTTTTCTCTGCGATACCACTGCCATCTGTATATTTGCATATTGATATCCCATGACTTTTGTCACTTCAGTGTATAATATCCAATGGACCAAAGCATGCATGTTCACGTAACACAGATTATGGATGAGCAATAATTCGCGTGGATTCAAAATTTGACTTTCCGTGAAGCAAGGTGAAAAATTGTATCTGTACCATTAAATCAAACATAGACATTGCATGGATTCAAAAATTGGTAAAATTTATGTCAAATTTTCTTGCAAGATCTTTATACTTGATAAGATATTAATCACAAATGATTAAAAAGTCAAAATCTTGTAAGATGATTATTTAATCCATTTTTGAAAAAAGAAATTTTAAAATGAAATATCCAATAACTATAATGATCAAAATATAAATCCTTCTTAATTGTTTCAATACAGTTGTAACCACTCTCCTTCTTAATTGATTCAATACAGTTGAAACCACTCTCCTTCTTAATTGATTCAATACAGTTGAAACCACTCTCCTGTAAAGTTAAAACATGGCTTATATATTTGCCCAATTTCCATAGAAAAATAATTTTACTTCTTTTGCGTGACATTTACAATTATTCTGATATTTTCCGAATGATGACTGATAATTCTGGTATTTATTCTGATATTTTCCAAATGATGGCTGATAATTCTGGTATTTATTCTGATATTTACCAAATTTATATTTTAAATTATTTTGATATTTGCCGAATGTAAAAATGCAGCAAGATCAATTTTGTTTTGAACTAGATATTCGAAAATACATGTCCACGAAATTTAAGCACTTTTAAGATGATCTCTTATTTTTCTTTTGCCAACGCAAAATTATTTTTTGGCAATGGTATTTAACCAGTTAACTGTTTTTGACGAGAATACACTCCAAAGAAAAAGTAAATTTTGAGATATATCGAATCAAATCGTCATAACAAATTGCGTAAATTTTTTCTACACAATTTAGATACACATTTTCTAAAGAAAATGAAACATGTATCCGGTTAAAAGCTAAAAATTTACATTGAAAAAAAGATGGCAAATTACCATGTAACAAAATAGATTCATACAATGTTTCAAAGCTATAGAATTCTTTCAAAAAATAAATAGTAAAAATAGTGAATATTTAATACTATACTCGATTCTACTGAATATTCGCACGTCCAAAAAATATTCAATTCTTGAATATTCGCTAACTTATGTGTCAAAATTATGCAAATATTTTTAAACATTTTATAACTATCGAGATTTTGCACGGTCTAATAGCATTTTTTATTTTTAGAAACACTTCATAAGGGCTAATATAATTATATATAATTGATTCATTTATTAATAAATGTGGAATCTACCTTTAATATATATATATATATATATATATATATATATAACGGAAATTCCTTAATGGTGCGAAATATAACAAAAACGAGGCATCGTTATAACGAAGCAATCATTCCCATATTCCATTTAGTATATGATGAAAATTTCGATTGAAATGCATGTATTTCGAATAGATGCTTGTGAGTTCCGTTTCTACAAATGAGTAATAATGTTTTTCAAAAGTAGGATGTTTAGAGCTCTGGAAAAATTCCCTCTTCAAGTCATTTTCTTTTTTTTAAGTAATCAAAATTATTCCTAAGTAACTTTCTTATTCAATGAACTAACTCTACTGCTCAACTGTTTATTTTATCGTCTGGAATGTCATTTACAGAATGTACCGAAATAAAGTAGAGACAACAGATGTCTTTTCTAAGTAATGATTCTTGAATAATTGAACAGACTGACTTTTTGGCTACATTGCAACTCTTTCATAAATGCACGTTTTAGAGAAGAGGGTTATTGTCTAGACTTTAATGCTTCAAAATGTTCACTGGTTTTTATTCGCACATTATTATTTGCTGTGAAAGGCCGAAATGAATATGTTACAAATATGTTTGAATATTACTTGTTGATGTAAATAAAAATGATATATATAAATAACTGAAAGGAATATGTTGATGTAAATAAAAATGATATACATATATCACTGAAAAAAATAAACCTAAATCATGGATTACATTCTTGTTTACAAGTTTTACTCTTAAATGTTATCCAACGTAAGGAATATTAAAAAAAA
>JAPMOQ010046078.1:384396-403538 GCA_026543055.1 Argiope trifasciata
AGGGACCGATACAGAAGACTCGTGATTGTTTCATACTGGTTTAAACTGGTTAATGACTTAAATTAATTGAGACAAATAATGACAAAAATAATAATGTCCTCACAGGATAACGTGAAAACTGCGATAGTAGATTTATTTTTCTCTTTTTTGTACTTGTATGAATGTAGCAACAAATGTTTTGTTTTGTAAGAAACGAAAATTTAAAGAGCCGATATCATCAACATTAGATTTTTTTAATCTTATTTTCTTTGATATTAACTTAATGTAGTAATAATTTACTTCTATCTGTAATGTCAAGTTTGAGCTTTATATTTAATTTAAGCGAGGATTCTACTTCCTGATAAATTAGTAAAAAGTTTAAGATTTATAGATTTCAGAGACCTAATCTATATAAATAAAAATGAATGTTTGTCTGTGTGTTTCTCATGCACTGCCGTATCGTTCATCCGATTCCGAAAACATTTCGACAGCATATTGCTTGCACATACACGAAGATTATATTAATAATACAATCATCTAAAGTATTAAAATTATTTTCAGATCTTCTTAAGAAATGGATTAACCATGAATTAACCAACAAATAACTCTCCAAGGAGACACAGCAGATTGAGTGAAGATGCTCAATTCAACCTAGACGTTCATATTTTGGAACTATTGTATATGAATGCAATGTAAGTCGGGATCTGAGATAATAGTTTTATAAGAGAGTATGCTAGAAAGTTTAAGGGAAATCAATCCTGTAGGTTTGAATTTTTAACTAAACATTTAATAAAATTTTATTTTTTCGAAACTATTATAGTATAAGTAATTTTACACCATCTCAGTTTTCAATAATTATCTTCTCAACTATATCAAAGATTTTATGTTGTAAATATATTTTCTATCTTCAACCAATTTTAAAAGAAAATTTATTGTAATCGCATTTTTTAACATTAAACTTGAGAATTCTGAGCGAACATGAAACGAATCACGAGATACAATCAATAGTTTCTTTCATTACCATTCCGAAAGAACACAAAACTTTGCAATTCTTTAGAATATACAAATCTAATACATAAAAATGAATATTTGTTTGTAGATCAGAATAATAAAAATAAAACAAATACTATTCCTGCTTCTCCTTTATATATCCTTCCATTTCAATGAATGCATTCACTGCCGTCAAGAAAATTAAAAAAAAAAACATTTTTCCATCAATCTTAATGAAACAAAATAACAGTTTTTAATTCCAAACGATGTTTCTAAGATTATTTCTTCTGTGGCAGTAACGAGACGGGTAACAGCTAGTTGAATAATATAATACAAAATTCGTGTGTGAAAATGAAATCCTCCACAAATGAAGCAATCTCTCCCATACATTCTCTTTATAAAGAAATAACGTTGAGCGCAATCGTGTTTAACCTTAACTTACTCAAAGGGAAATGAAGAATCTCAACAGTTAGAAATAAAGAAAACAACTTTTGATTGAACGCACAATTCGAAGTCATGCGCATTTCCCAATCGCAGATACAGAGGGCGCACTGTCCGATTCTTCTTCCGAACTTTTGAGGATGAACAAAATCGTCTGCGGAACCAGCATGCGAGCAGCTGAAACGTTCGAACGTCCCAGGTGATGAGTGCCTGTCTTTTCTGAAAGCGGCAATTTATTTCGAAGTGCGCCATGCTGTGACATTTTCTTGCAGAAGATTTTACAAAACGGATAAACAAACACTAAAGATTCAAAGCTCAAGAGAAAAAATGTTTTGCTTCAAAAATTACTATTATTATTATTTTGAAATGTGAAAAGAGGCAAGAAATTTAGCGTAAACAAAGCGTTACTAAAACATTAAATCTGTATACCAGGAATTGTTCATTAATAGGAGAAAATATTTAAAAACTCGATATTATCTGATATATAAAACAATTTATAATACGAAAACAAGAAAATAATTTATTATTATAAACAAACAAAGAAATCCAAATTGTATAAAATATTTCAGTATTTTTAAAAACTTTTTTCGTCATTTTTTAAAGGCAGAAAGCAAACGATATATGAAACAGATTGAATCCATTGATTTATTTTGTTCAAAAGCAAAAAACTCTTCTTTCATAGAAATAAGAAGAAAGAAAAATCAACAAGTAGGATTGGAAACGGATTAACATTTGTGGTGAAAGTTTCATAAGAATCATTTTTCGTCGCATATGAAAGATGAAAGTCGGAATGAAGCAAGTCATCACTTTCATTTTAATCGTTTTTCTTCAGGTAAGTAATTTTCTTTTTTTGATTTCACCATAACTTTTATTTGATGTGCAGCAATATAAACTTGTTTGATTTTTATTTTGAAAAAATTATTTTTATTTTGAATTGATGCACGTTTGTTCGGTTATGTGGGCATATACGTTTGTAAAGTTTTTTTAAGGAAAAAATTCACAAAAATGGAAATAAGAAAAAGACATCATACTATAAGTAAACTTATTTTTAATTTAATTTCTTCATGCAATATTTTAATTCCGCATATTTTTTAAACTTTCTGGAAATAGTACGTGCCGAGACATATCATGTATGTTTAAAATTTATTTAACGAATTAAGGTGTGGATTATAGCACAGTTCTAGTATTTAACTAGCTATTGTGGTATCCAAGTAATAATCTTCCAAATATTTTTAGGGAACTATTACAAATTTTCTTAAAAAAGCTCTGTTCAGTTAGTTGATTTCTTAGAACCTAATATTAAGAATTGCGTAGTTAAATTCAATAATGAACACTGAAAGTTTGTTACTGTTAGAAATTGTGGCCTTATAGTTATTACATTATTCTCTTAATTGGTTATATTGATCATTTAAAGATAAAATATTATTCAAAAATTAAAAATACTTCTACTAAAAAATTTCTACTGGGAACTACTTTTGTACACATAAATGCTTTTATTTGTTGTAAGTTTTCCGATGAATTTTATGAAATATATTAGAATTACTGAAATTTTAAGGTTCTTATCTCAGAAATATAATTAAAGGAATTTTTTTTAAATTTTCACTAAAAGAAAATATTTAGTATGCATTTTAATAAAAGGAAAGTGGAATGAGAAGTTGAACAAGAAGACGCATTAATTTTCAAAATTTCCGAAAGCTAAAATCTGTATTTAAAACAGTGGCCAAGCCGTAGGTTTGAACCACTAGAAGGTCAAGAACTCTACATCAGCAAGGATTGCGTGGTCAATTCCAGGTCAAATCCTTTAAATGTGGCAAATGAATTATAGATTGTATGGTGTATAAATATAGAAATGAAATAATTAAATGGAATAAATTAATTTTAATTAATTATTCCATTAATTATAAATTAATAATTAATGGAATAAATAAGAAATGGAATAATTCTCTTCAACAAATTGCGTAATTAATGAGGAAAATTCTTGCAAAAATGGACTTAGAAATTTATTAATCTGATTAAACTGCATATTAAGTCATTTTCATTAATTTTATTCATGCATTGTTATAAGTTATTTGATCTATGATTTAATTTTTATACTCATGGCTGCCTATGACTTATAGAAATTGTGTTTCACGTATTATGAAAAGAAACATAATGCGGTATAATTGTTTGCTGAATTCCATGCTCAAAATGCAAAAGAAATAATTTTTAATTCAAATTAAAAATTATAGCTGTTAAACATCACAGCTTATTTAAATGTTCTGCTTTTTTTTTTGTCCTAATTGTTTAATTTAGATAAGAGATTTAGGTCGTCAAAAATATTCAGTACCACGTTGTGACACAGAAGAAATAATTTTGGAAATATCGTTTCAAATTTAAAATAGCTTTGTTTGATTAGGAATGATAGAAAGAACGATATTTATTTTCGTATCGGCAACTTATACTTCGACGACTTTCGACATCAGTTTCTTTACAGCGAGAATGGTTCCATTACACAATCAACATTACAATTAATTCAATGGATTGAATTAATGTTCCACAAGAGAAAAATTGGCTCGCCGACTTTGAGTGCAATTTGTGCGGTTGTACACCAGGAAGATAAAAGGAATTTAAAAACTATATTGGATACTTTACAACTCCTTCCACATTCATGATACTGTCAATAGATTTGTAGGTAACAGAACCACTTGGAATTTTTTCTTGAATTACATGACTTAATTGCATTGGCGTTGTTGATTATTTGGTGTCAATATAGCAGCTCGCAAAGCCATTTAGGATTTTTATAATTGGTGATTATTTGCGGAATAACTTTCTGAAACAGTTGTTCCAAGGTTGGCCCAATGGCGCAAAAGTTCATTGGAAATGAATTACATTTAGTGGTAGCACCAACTGGTACTTTTCCTTCACCAAGGCTCTATACTTGTTTTGAGAACGCAATATTGGTTTTTAATGTAAGCTTTTGCAGATGTCTCAAAGGACGTGATGTTTCACCAAAATGTCGTTTGACGATTGGTTGAAGAAATATAATTGAGTTGAATACTAATATTAATTCAATACTAATTTGTTGCTAGAAGTTTATATACTTTATGTAGCATACATTTCAACCTTTTTTTATGTTAATAAAATATCATTTAAATTATTAGAAATATCAGAAAGCTGGCTTACATAGAAAATGGATGGTTTATATTTAAAAATATTCATAATTCTATATTAGTTTCTTTAATCCCTTCCTTCTCGCTCCCGTGAAAATGACGGGGTGAAATTTCTACCTCTATTTCTCGCGCCCGTGATATTTCCGGGCTGGCCTATTCAAAAGGAATGCACCAAAAATATTAAAACAATCGATTTCTCATGCCCAGAATCATGTTTAATTCTCAATATATACGCCAGTTGGCTGCCCTAGACTATTCGCAATGTTTTTAGAGATAGCTAATTTTTTTTAAAACAATACACGCAGTTTTATGTAATTTTCTTGGATAAAAAATAGGCATTTTTATGACCATTTTCTTCAAAAGGGGTTAGAATATATTATTATAATTACTACAGTGGTATGAAATCATTGAATTTCAGCGCTTTTTACTTAATTTTCTTTAGGCAAAGAAGTAATAACTAGTTTCAATTAAAAATTATTTTTTAAATTATCAAAAGTGTATATATTCTATATTAAAGTAGCACATGTATTAAAAGGAATATATAACTTTACTTATAAATCTTTTTTTGAAGAAAACTTTGCAGCTCTCTGAAATAGAACTATAAATTCAGATGACATACTGAAGATAAAGAAGAAACAAATTTTAAAGGAATTTAACATTTGTAAAAAAATAATTTTATTAAATTTAACCGAACCGAATTACATTTAGAAAATTAGCTGAAAGTTTCCTTTCTCTTAAGCCTTAAAAGGCGATACAATTTTGTACTGCAATCCAAAATAAATTCTCTCATTCATTTTAAATGTGAAAAGGATTTAATTAATTGAAATTGGCGATAGATTAAATGAAAGTCGCAACTGCTGATGAAGAGAAGGATTAAAGCATTTTTACATTTTGCCTTTAGAGAACATCTGCGTCCAGCATTGTTTTACATCGCCGGCGACAGAAGAAATCATCTCAGAGACGCCAATGCAAGAAAAATATGAATTCGTTCTTTCTATTTTTCCAAGCAAAGATGTTCTGCCACTTTTGATTAAATAAAACACTGATTTCTTACTAGCATAGAAAGTAAAAATCAAAGTACTTTACCCATGTAAAATCCTTGTAAAGTAAATATTTCCCTAAAAACTGAAAAGAACCATTAACCCCTTCCTCCTCGCTCCCGTGAAAATGACGGGGTGAAATTTCTACCTCTATTTCTCGCGCCCATGATATTTCCGGGCTGGCCTATTCAAAAGGAATGCGCCAAAAATATTAAAACAATCGATTTCTTAGGCCCGGAATCATATTTATTTCTCAAAATATACGCCAGATGGCTGCCCTAGACTATATCTTATGTTTTTAGAGATATATCAAACGAGATGTTAGCAGAAAGAAAACTCGGTACTATTGTCCTGATTATAATGTTGGCCTATGCTTCGCATGCTTTAGAATTTATCACAGAAGAAAAAATGACTAGTATTTATTTACATTATGTGTAAATGCTATAAAATTGTGTTTGAATGCTATTTTTTTATATTCTCTCTTTGTTTGAAAGCTAACATTCAGTCATAAAAACCCTGAATGCTGGCTTTTCCAATTTCTTTTTAATTTCAAGTTAAAAATGAACCAAAGAAATTAAAACTGAATGCAAATATTGCACGTACACTAAGTTTTATATCATTTTCTTGAATAAAAAATAGGCACATTTATGGTTATTTTCTTCAAAACTATGCGACCGTTAAGTGGTTAAATGGGTCGCATTTCAATTTTTTTTATCCTTATTTATATTTGCTATACTGGTTAATTAATTAGAATATTGAACCAACTTTCACTTGGATAATTTATTACGAACTTGTCCAATTCGGCCATGGCATATCAAATGCCTATTAATATCTTGTGTTTTACATACACAATTTTATTTTAACTAATGTCGTTATGTGACACTTCGCGAATATTGGAAGATTTAGAAAATTGTGTTCGAAATATCCAGCAACCGTTTATGTATTTCATTCTATCTGTGCTGAACCTCTTTCTCTAGTTGAGCAATGGAGCTTGCTTGTTACTTTTTTAAGGTATCCGACTACGTTGAAATCACTTGTTATCGAACACGTTGGCGAATTTTTTTTATTGTTATATATCCTCTTTCCAAAACTGTTTATCTCTTCTGGGAAAAGGAAGGTCAGTCCTATCATCCAGGGCAATTTTAAGCAAAATATATTTTTCAGCTAAAATCCGTCTTTAACTTCAATTTTAATTTTCATAAAAATTATCCCCCGCTAATATGATTTCTCAAAAACTAATCGAGGTATTTACGCAAAACTTTCAGCGTGTGTTTTAAATAATATAGGAAATAAAATGAACTAAAATTTTTATTGTCGGTCAAATATTTTTCATTTATATGTGTTTTTAGCGATATAAAGTTGAGAATTTATGGAAAAAATGCATATATACGTATTTTTTTTTATCTATTTCTTCTTTTCGTCCCAGGATTTTTCTTAGATTTTAGTTCATTTCATTCATCATTATGTTCCATAACCTGTGTGCAAAGAAAAGTGGGATTGCTAACTCACAGTTTTGTGTAGAGCATAAACCGTTTGCGTAAATATCATTAAAATCTACAAGTCATTTTCTTTTTTCTCAAAATATATTATATTTTCCAATAATATATTTTTGTATCGATAGTGTTTATAAGAAATTACATCAAAAATTATAAATAGTTTTTAAGAAATCCAATTTTTCAAATATTCTCCTTCGAACGTAATCGGATACCTTAACAACTAACTAGCACCCGGCGAGTTGCAGCCGCCCAAAAAAGTAAAATGAAGTGAAATCAATCAATGATTCGGCAATGTTTTATAGAAATAGGAAGAAAGGCACAGTATAAAACGGACAAACAGATATTCATTTTTATATATTAGATTTTTGTATTCTCTTAGAATGGTAAAACTTGGTGCTCTTTCAGAATGGTAATGAAAGGAACTATTTACTGTGTCTCGTGACTCGTTTAAAAATCGTTCAGAATTCTCAAATTTAATTTTAGAAAATGTGATTAATTAAAAAAAATTGATTAAACATAGAAAACTTATTTATACCATAAAATCATTCCTATAGTTGAATTTTTGAAAACTAAAAAGGAGAGAAATTATTTGTACTGAAATATTTTTGGCGGTTGCTGCGAAAAATGTTTAAATTTAATTAAAATCTAAAACTGTCAGGGTTGGTCTCCTCAAAACTTCCTCACACAATCTACGATAAAGTTGTTACCTCTGAGAATGACTTGCATGATATTTGTGTACTATAGCTACAAATCATTCACCTTTAATTTGGATTTAGCATTTTTGCAGAATCTACTGTCTCCTCGGTGAGTAATTTGGAGATAGATGTAGATGAGATTCATTTTTTTTAATTGTATATAATTCATCGTAATCGAATGAGCGGTTTCGGAAGGCATAAGAGACACACAGACAAACAATCATTTTTATTTATATAGAAGATATACCGACCTACACTAAATCAAACTTCTGTAATGATTTGTCCTATAATGTGTACTCAAACCCATTGTTTACATTTTCAGCCCCTTCCAATTTCTTGTTCGACGCTTTGTCCCTAATTGTGAACTTTTAATCTCCATTTTAACGATAAAAATTTGCACTTGAATGACATTCTGTCAAATAACCTGTTCACTTGTACGGCATTGTTTTTCCCAGTGACCGACACTTACTTAGAATTCTGTCAAACATCATACTTGCATCCCGACAAAAAAAAACCGAATCTGTGCACCGAATGTGTGCAAATAAGGGGGTTGGACTTCTTATTGGCGGCATTCCTAATTTTGTTGTTACCTATGGCACTTTACAAGCCCTCCGACAGTCATCTGCCAGCGGTTTAAGCCGAATGAGTGTCTTTTGTTTTATTTGTAACTCCAACTAGGGCCAAATGTACGACTCAGCTACTTCATGTTTCACACACGATTCCACAGCCCCTTTTTACAGGGCGAGCACATTCACACACCTCACAGAGGAATAACATTGCTCGAACCAGGGACGTCCAAATCATGGGGAAGCTGCGCTCCCACTATCCCAGAACTCCGGCATTTCATATTTCAATTTTTATATTATAAAATCATTTGAAATTTTTAAAAGTTATTGCTTAGATTTAAATTAATATTTTCGCTTGATCGCAAAGTTAGAATTAAAAATTCAGAATTTGGATGTTCAAGTCAGAGTCATATTTTGTACCAAGGTTTGGTTTAGTTTAGTTAAGTGATATTAACGTCCCGTTTAAAGCAACACGAGGGCTATTTTCGGACGGACCTCGTCATTTTGAACCACGGTCAGATGACGAGGACGACACCTGAACTGGCACCCCCCTCTCCAAGCCACACCATACCAACGGGAGGACGTTTGGCAAGACAGATTGAACGTGCAAGAGACCCTCTCACACGACGGCTCTTCGATGGAATCGAGTCTCGAACCTGAAACCCTCCAGTTCCGAAGCCGATACCTTACCACGAGGCCACCGCGGCCCCTGTGTACCAAAGATACCGAAACAACGACACAGTGGAAAATGGTATGTGAACTTTTGTATCAGGAATTCACCCTAAGTGTCAAACTGATTTTCCCTTATAGTATCAGTCACCTTTTGGAGACCAGCTGGCTCCCTGGAAACATTAATTAACGTAAAATGACAGTTGAGTCTTTGGCAGGTTATTTAATCTCAGTGGTTTCCTAATCTTATCATTTTGAAAACTTTTGATTTGTATGAAATTCGTACTGTTAAAGACGACTTCATGAATGTGAAGTTCCATTTTGAAAGGAAAAAAATTCAACTTCAATTATCCAATTACAGGACTGCTGAGTCGAAGCACATTCTCTATATATATATATCTAGAATCCGCAATGCTGTTAAATATTGTGGAATATTGTTTAATATCATATCACACAATATTGTACAATTTAGTGCAACAGACTGTGCTACCTGGGATATTATATATATGCATGCTTAACATATTTCATGATTTACGTGCTATATAAAGGGCTTATTCTATAAGACTGTTTATGATTTCATCAAAAAAATCAGCTTGCTTTTAAGAAAAATGAGTAAAGCAAGATCATTTATATAAAATTCTTTGAAAATGCGTTCAATATACATTGCTTTCTTTTGAAAGTAAAGGTTTTTGATAATGATCATAATATTCATTATCCATGATTCAAATTTTATTAGAAATTATACTTCACACAGAAATATTCAATTTGGAAACCTTTTTCATACCCTCATCGTCAATGATAAACGAAAAAAAACAACCCGGTGAAATACTAAAGCAACTATAAAAACGGTTTAAGTTATACCCCACCAATAATTTTTTAAAAAATACTTAATAATACATTAAATGGTTAATTAAAATAAACTGAAGAATCTTTGTGTAAAGTTACAGGTATCAATGGTAAAATAATTTTTTTTGTAATTTCTAAACTAAGTAAAGGCGATCATATTTCGATATAGTGTGAAGCGGCCGAAATCTCGTTTAACTTTAATTAATTAAAAAATTAAACAAGAATTTAGCTTTTCTGATACGAATAAATTGCTGTGAAAGTTTTTTTTTTAATTTCTCAATTTTTTAAACCTATCATGTTTATTTTTTTTTTATTTATTAAAGTAGCCTTTGTTGAAATCATCTTCAAACAACTTTCATTACTTCAAGTATTATTTAAACGCGAGATTTTCGCTCTTTATTGAAAGGCTCTTTTTATTATTGCTGCTGGTTTCATCTTGTATAAGTAGGTATAGAATAAGACAATATAATCTTTATTAACAATAAAGATGAATGTATGTATGTGTGCTTATTAGTGTATAGGCCAGACCATTAGACCAATATCTTTGAAACTTGGTAAAATTGTGCTTTGAAAGATAAAAATGTGTAACTATGAGCGTTTTTAATTTTTAATTTTTTCATTAGAATTGCAATTTATTATAAAACAAGCTTAATTTAGAAGTTTCTACGTAATAACTTTTGAAAATATTCCTGCACAAAAATATTTTTTATACTTTTTTTGAAGTCTAAAAATTATATTTTTAATGATAATAATTTAATTGTTCTAAAACTCGACAACCTGATTTCATTAAATTTTAAACATATTTTTTACATTTCTAAACAGTCTTTATTGCTGTCGCTCTTTTGAACAATCTCAGTAGCAATTTGCTCATTTTTAGTTATAAGATTTACTTGGGGAAATTGACAGGAATTTAATCTAAAAGCAGTCAATATATTTCATGTCAATAATTTACCGTCTTTTTGAGTGATGTGTACGTTTACATGAAGAATCTTATTGATTACATACATTTATAATGTGATATTAATATTAATCCTTTTACTAGAACTATAAGCAATGTTCTATTTCCTAGAATACCGAATTCAGGCATGAAGTAAACAGGATGGTAATTAATTACAAGCATATGATTTGTTTTTTCTTGTCTGATCACTGGATGCTAATAGCATGCATTTGTTACCCTGGAGGAAAGCACATTCCCTTGCTCATAATGTATTGATTAAACGTGGGAAGTGAGATTTGGATTCGGAATCACATTCTCAGGGAATGAGAAATATCTGACGTCACTGGTTCTATTAATATCAGAAAATGGTTGGTAGCAATGGGATCAATGCAACAAAGCTACTATGGTTGAAAGCGAAATAGGTTTGAAGGATCATGCTTTAGAACAGAGGTTCCCAATCTATTTTGAACTGGCCCCCCCTTTTCTAATGAATATTTTAATATCGACCCCCCCCCCTCCCATTCCAGAAAAATAAGAGCGTACATAAGAGCGTAAAATTCTAATAGATAGAATATTGTTGGAATTGAAACGCTACTGAATTTCTTCTTTATTTTAAAAAAAGAGGAATAAAAATTTTAGCTTACCTGTCATAAGGACAGGCAGGAATTTTGATGACACGAATTAATTCATAATAAACTATTGCTTTCTAAATAAATAAATTGACAGTTTCAGAGACCCATCAAAACGCATACTTAATTATATTATAAAGTATTTTAATTAAAATTTAAACACGTCAAATTTCTAACTTAACTAATGAGAAGGTTGAATTTGATGCATTTTATGGAACTTAATATCAGGCTCGATTTCCCATAAAAACAATCGTAAATTGCAGCGTTCAGTAACATGGAGCCGATTTCTCATTTTCGTTACCAATGTTGCCTCAGCACTAAATTGACGTTCTGCTAAATATGAAGAGGGCAATGCTATCAGAAGTTGTTGAACAATCAACCATAATCCTGAATGCAGTAGCGAAATAGACTTCTGAAGCCTAAATTCTTGGTATCCATTCTTGAATTTAATTTTTAGATCCACCGCTGTCGTCAGTTCTATTAGTTCTTTTTCTAACCAAGGTGATCCTGCTGTGTTGACATTGGAAAACTGATCCAAAACCCAGTCTGGTCTGTCCATGCTTAAAATGTCCGGGAATTGCTCCTTGAAGTTACTGTACACTATATTTGGTTAATCCTCTAACGCCTCTCAGTGCAATATCAACGCCCTCTAATTTTCTCTGGGTCTTTTACCGCCCCCTGAAAGCTTCAAACGCCCACGTTGGGAACCTAAGCTTTAGAATCTTGCAATATATTGTATAGAGTTATTTTCATTGGAACTTATTGCTATTATGCTTATAATATCCCTATTTCATACCTTATCTTAAAGATCAGATGTTCTGTAGCTTATTTATAAATATTACCAGTTAATTGTTCTGATATACATCACAGTGAATATTCTGTTTCTTTTATTAACATAGTAAATACAATGGCTATAAAAATATCCTCCAAGAAAAAGAAATTCTTACAGATACACTAGAAAGTTTCAAAAATACATTTTATGACAGATGATAAATATATCAATCATTTGTCATTGACGATTCCTCCCAATCACCTGGCCGTGTTGGCCTGGTGGTAAAGCCTGGGCTTCGAAAAAGGAGGGTTGCAAGTTTAAGACTCGACAAGAAATGTCACGTAGGGGGGTCTCTTGCACGTTAAATCTGTCAGGCCAGACGTCATCCCACTGGTGTGGTGTGGAGAGGGGGATGCCAGCTCAGGTGTCATCTGACCGCGGTTCAAAATGGCGAGGTCCGTCCCAAAATAGCCGTAGTGTTGCTTTACAATGGGATGTTCATATAACAAAGCTAAACCCTCCCAATCATCAAGAAAAATGTTAAATTTTTATTATATGAAAATGTAAAATGTATTCCTGACATCTAAGATGAAAAAGATCTTATAAACATTTCGCAATCCTACATACTGATCTTAATAAAGTATGCATTAAATAACAAGTACATTTATACTTATTTATGCACTAATTTTGAAAAATTCCATTCACATTGTTTTTTACAGTGCATAATTAATACCTCCTTTAATCGTAAATTTATTATTTTTTTCATTTTAAGTACGATAAAAAAATCTTATCTTCTTCTGAACATTATTAATATTAAACTAACTAATGTTAGTTAAATTACATAATCTGTTCTCTCTATGTAAAAAGAAGTGACAAAATTTAGTGAATTTACATAATTGCATGCAGGAATAAAATTGTTTGCATGCAGGAGCAATTAAACATTTGTTGTTGTATTTTATAATAAAACACACACACGCAAGAACCAGTAAACAGTTTCTAACATATGAACACAACTTCATGATCAATTTACCATTCCGACAAGAATAAAGTTATTTTTAAAAATATTTTTGTTAAAATTGTATCTGATTATTCACTTTATAAAATTTTTTTAAACATCTGGGAATTTTTACTGATACCATATGTTAATCCAAATCTTATTTAGAATTGCATGTCTTAAAAATCAAGATTTTTCAAGACATATAAATAACACATGACAAATAAATTAGTTACATAAAACGTATTGCAAGACAGCTCCATATGAATAACGTTTGAGTGACAAAAAACAGCATTCGAATTAACTTCTTTGTATTAGATTTATAAAAATAATCTTGTTTCTCAGACGGGGAATAATGTAAAAAAAATTGAAACTGCACACAGTTAGATTTATTGATCAAAATAAAAAAAAAATTGTTTAACTTTTATTTTAAAAATTGTTTTATAATTATTGATGGAAATATTTTATAGTCTTTTAAATGATTTAGATGAATAAAATGCGATATAGCATTGCATGGTGATATGCTATGAATATAGCAAAATATGCTATAGCAATCAGAGGGTAAAAACTTCTTTTTTTTTGTCTAATTTGACAGAAAGCTATATTCGTGTCATTTCATGTCTAATAAAACACGTTGATATAAGTTGTCAGACGGAAGAAGAAGACTAAATATTATAAGCCACCATACAAGAGATTCAATGAACAGAGAAATTAATTTGGTATCTTACTTTAAATGACGATGAATGGAAGTTTTGGGTTTAAACTTTGGTTTCCATATGGAGGTCATTGAAATCGTATTTTAATATGATCCTTTTATCAAACTGACAAATTAAATCATTCCGTAAACATTGCCAGAGTATTATTTGAAATATATAAATTTATAGAAATGAATTTTTGTGACTTCATGATATATTTTACAATATATAATAACTGATTTAAGTTATCCAAACACGGTAAAAAGGTCGATTTTTACAAAAAGTGGAATTTTCCAAAAATTCTTTTATTGGATAGACCCATCTTTGAGCTATCTAAAACAGGTTCATATTTGTCTCTACGTTCATTGGAAGTCAAGACATAAATATTTTCGTTATGACCAGTAAATTGGAAGCGAACATTTCAATAATCGTAAGTACCCATTTAAAAAGCCAAATACATGTTAAAAATTTGTATTAACATGTTAAAAGTTATTTTTAAATACGGAAAATGCTCTGCACAGAAAAATGAAAAATGATAATGAGAGTTTCAACGGTGGTTTAAAATTTGAACCAAAATATGTCTTTGTTGAGTTCTCAATCTTCAGATTAGGAGTATTCATGTCTGTAATGCATTTTAATGAAGATTTAAGAGAATAACTAAATATTCTCAAGGTTGTTTGGGTATCCTAGTGTAAATTCGGTTAAACGACTTGGTGAGCTCGAAAAAGGCAGAAAAAATGAACCTAAGCAGTATTCACTTTCAAGTGCAAAAATTACCAGAAGAAAATTAAATGATTAATAGAAAGAAAATCCTTAAAATATGAGGTGAAAGAGGGTATAAATGTGGGGAATTTAAATTTTGTACGCCCATAATTTATTATTAAAACAAGTTACTTAATAAATATTTTTTTTCTTTCAAAACTGAATTTTACTCATTCATTGCTCACCAAATCAAATAAAACATAATAATCAAATTACTATGAAATGTGATGGACTTCGTTTTTATGCAATTTCCCTAAGAAATGAATCAAAAGAATTTAGATCGAGTGAATAGTTTTCAATTTACAGCTTGTTGTTTGAATAATAATGTCATGATTTTACTAAAAATTTCATATGAATCTTTGCTGGTTGTAAATTCTTTTATTTATTATTAGAACCATACGATTGTTGTTCATTTCCTAGAAAAATCTATGAAGTTTAAATTGATGTAAGTTTTGTTAGGATGAGAAATATAGTTTTTGGTGTAGCTAATTTGAAGTTTTATAAGAATCTACTTAAATTTATGCCACTATGTGCCAAAAAGTGTTAATGTTTATTTCAAATATTGACATTCTATTACTAATTACAAATAGTCTTAAACCTAGAAATACGGTTAAAGTATGTCTACACAATTTTTTTTCTCAAAAAGTGCTCCGTACGTGTTCGGATACCTTAAGTAAACAAGCTGAATCAAAAATGATTTTAATATACTTAAATTTAAACAAAAAGAATTATACATTAGAAATATAAGGAATGGCAATAAACTTTCAAAAATTATTTGTAATATAATAAAGGCAAATATGGGTAATTTTTTTTCTGAACTCGTGCGGCGATCCATCTGAAACACAATACAATTTTTATATAATAAAAGTGTTCACGGAAACTTTTAATCTTGTTTCAGTGGTTTCGTACCATTTTCTTTCATGTAAATTACTGTATTGTTTCATAAATTTAATATTTTAATTTTTCTTATTAGTTTGACTGAATATTATTCTTCCCGTGATGCTTTGTAGAGAAAAGTCGTTTAATGTTTAGATTAACTTTTAACGAGATAAAAATGTTAGATCACCTACTTGTTCTAATAATAATCAACACTTCACACTATTGATAATTGACAAACACTTCAAATAAGAAATTATTTTAATATCTTTCTGTTTAATAATGCAGTTATATTAGTTTTGTTTAGTTATATTAATCTCTCATTTTGAAGTAACACGAGGGCTATTTTGAGACGAACCTCTTCATTTTGAGCCTCGGTCAGATGACGAGTACGACACCTGAGCTGGCACACCGCTCTCCACACCACACCAGTGGGAGGACGTTTGGCCTGACAGATTAACGGGCACCGAACTCGCTAACACGAAGGTTTTTCAGTGGAATCGGGTCTCGAACCTGCAACCCTCCAGTTCCGCAACCGCGATCCTACCACGAGGCCACCACGGTCTCGCAATTCTATTAAGTTAATTAATGAATTGTCCTTAAGGAAATTGAAATATAAATTTTCTCCATTCAAACTCTTATTATAGTTATGTTTATAATCTATAGAATAATTATAAATACATATTTAAATTTTCCATTTATGCTAAAAGAATACAAAACTAAGTATAAACCTCGTTGTTTATCAGAAGTAATAATAATTTTAAAAAACCCCGTTGAAAGTCTTAATTTAACATAGTTATAAGTGTTCAATGTGAATCTCTCCAGAAACGTGAGGGATATTGAAATGGTGCGATAACTCAAACCTATAAATTTTTCCCTGCATTTGAAGGGAAATAGGTTGAACGACAATATTTTTTTCCCTAGGGATAGTTAAAAAAACAGGTGTCTGAGTGTCCCCCCCCCCTCCCGCTACCGAATGACATTGACAAATTTCCGACATACAAATCCTCCGAATTTCAAAGTCGGTGAAATAGTGTGGAAAGGGTTATCGTATCACCTTTATATTATTAGTGTTTTCGGAGCTCACTCATATTTAACGCTCATATATTTAACGCCCATTACGCTCATGCATTTGGGGGCGCTTATTTACAACTGCACGATATTTAAATTTTTAACTGTTCATTTAATTTCTGATAAACAATACGCTTGTATTTGTTTTCTTTCATTTTAAAAACCCTGCCAAGTCAGATATTAATTTACATTCAGTCATAATAATTCTTTTTCATTTGCACTCATTTCCTTATTTCGCATCAGTTCTCTGACATTACAATTTTCCAAACGAAATATATAGGTTGGTTGGTTGATTTGGGTTTTTTCGTACAAGGGCTATTCTTATGGTAAAAGATAGAACATTGTTAATATTTAAAGCTTCGAATAAAATTATGTATTTTTATGTGCAAATTAATGTAAGAAAGTTAAAACAGACGAAGACAAAAATGACATCTTTGTTTAAATTAAATATTCGGTAAAAGGTACACAGGAATTAAAAATATTAAGATTTTTGGATGATCATTCCTTTCCATCAATTCTGGCAGAGTTACATTTGATGAATGAAAAATATATGGTGTAGATGGAAGTCAAAAGCTGGGCATTCAATCAAAATGTGACTCGGTGTTGCATGAAGAACGCATAGATGTCCTTTCTCCAAAAAGTGGGCACTTGTGGGTAATCCAAGCCTGTCCAATATGTAGGCGAGATATTATAGGAGGAAAGTATGTGATGTTTAGAATAAAAAACATGATTACGCCCCCCCCCTTTAAAAGCTTTCGAAATCTGCGTCAAAACTTATTCCTTATTGCAACAAATTTTTGTCGTGTACATGAAAACGGCATACATTATCTGACACTGTGAAGTATCCCCCACCCCAGACGTTACGATGCGGACAGGTGTAATCGTACCCTCTCAACTGCCATCCTTCTCGTCTGTCCATCATTGGTCCAAATTTACGAAATCCATCCCAAAATGTCATTTCATTTCTTTCAAAAGTGGCACTGATTTTACTCAGATTCGGAAAACGATTCCTTCTTACCACAGCCCACCTTGATTTCTAAATGAAGATTGAGAGTTCGAGAACCGATTCCAGCAGATGCTAGTGGTCATGTGGATTTGATGAACAATAAATTTTACTTGTGAAATCAAATAGTTTCCTTCGAAGACGGAGTGTTTGCAGCGCATCAGATACCTATCAGGATTAATACAGGGTACGCCAAAGAAACCTGCTTATTTGAAAAAGAAATTCCCGAGAGGGGGTGGATAGAGGGGTAATAGGTAGTGCTACTGGAGGGGGAAGTCCCCAAGTTTGTTTCTTTCTCTAGTCTGTTGCCATCATGCTCTGGTCTAGGCTATATTTTTCCCCATACCATAATGAGTTTAGCTAAGTTATATTACCAAATTGTTCTCAAGTACCGTTAGGACTAATTTGTAACTGACGTCGTAATGTTGAGCCATGTTTAGATGACGATCACGATATATGAACTGGTATCCTTCCTATAGTCTTTCATATTACAACATTACAATGATCGAAATGGTGATAGCTAAGTTTAGAGTATTACCAAGTCGATGCATATTATTCAAAATTTTATACAGATGTGCAGTTTTATAAGAAAAACAGAGTGGCAAACTTCATCCATCTGGTATCTTATATTTATAAGTTAAAGTGTTTATTTATATAATCGGACAATAAAACTGACAATCTCTCTGCTGACGGAATTTGTTCAAAATATTAAATTATTTATAAAAAATGCATATTGAAATCTATCTTCTCCTTTTATAGTTATAATTTCATTATATTTGGATGTATTTAATATAAATTCAGATGCAAATTAATTGTTTTCTCCAATTCTAGAAATAAAGACCTAAGGAACATATAGAAATTTCGACAAACAATTTTATGAGAACTTGAATATCTTCAATTTGTTTACTTTTTTATACGTAAGGATCATATAATGAACAAAAAAAACTATATTATATCATTCAATGAAATATTATACTGAAACAACATACGGATATATAAATGAATTTCTTAACCAGAATATTGATTTCTTGTGATAAAAAAGCGTTTTGCTATTGCAACTTTGTTTCCAATTACAAAACTAAATTCTCTTTCTATATGAGGTTAAATAAGAGAAATGTGAAGGAAAATAGAAATTTATTGATTAGTAAGTAGTTGTCAAGAAAATAAATACATCTCATTACTGAAGAAAAATGTGTCTAAATTTTTGTTTCTTTTCTTATTAGAGAAAATACCATGTTTTGATGCTTTTTTATTTGAAATGAAATAGTAACCTCAACCATTAAAAAAATCTCACAAGAAATAATAAGTGATATATATTATTTCTTTCCACTTTTATGTGGACTATAATCGGATTATGCTTTTAGGTAACATTTTTCTACTTGTATGCAAGTACGATCTAATTTAAAGAAAATCATTTTTTGAACAAAAATCAAATAAACAACCAAGTGCAAATTCTGAATCACGCAACAGATTTTCTCTATATATTAGACTATATGCAGATAGCTTATAGACTATATGCAGATACTCTAGAC
>JAPMOQ010046078.1:403548-461904 GCA_026543055.1 Argiope trifasciata
GTGAGCTTATAGACTATAAGCATATACTCTAGACTATATGCAGATAGTTTATAGACTATATGCAGATACTCCAGACTTAATGCAGAGAGCTTATAGACTATATGCAAATACTCTAGACTATATGCAAATACTCTAAACTATATGCAGATACTCTAGACTATATGCAGATACTCTACACTATATGCAGGTAGTTTAAAGTATATTTCTAAGTTCTTATTTCGAAGTTCGTCTACAAAAATATTATCATGCCATCTCATAAGGTGAAGAATCAGGATGCTAAACCAAACAATGATTTCTGATCCTCTTTTACATTGTGCATCTAATCTATTAAAATGGTACATTCTGTCGAATACGTTGAAATCCACAGTAGTATTGTCCACACAATCCACAGTAGTATTGTTCACACAGTACACAGTAGTATTTTTCACACTGTACATAGTAGTATTTTTCACACTGCACATAGTAGTATTTTATACAGTATTGTTGCTCTTGTAGTGATATCTTAATATGCCAGATAACATCTACGGGAATGAGCAATTGTTTTTGTCCTGTGGTTATGTTACTAGGCTTCAGACCCAAAAGTCTTGGGTTCTATTCTAAGCCAACATCACCTTCCACAATAGTGACCTCGAACAATGAACATTCAACCTTCATGCAACTGATGTGGCGCCATCTACCTGCAAACAAAGCCATCAGACTCACTTGACGCTCGCCATAACACTTGGCGTAACTAAAAAGCTCTCCTCTCGCCAAACAAAGATGGGTATTTTGTCCAGTGGTTATGGTACCAGGCCCAAAGTTCCCGAGTTCTATTCCGAGCACATTTCAACTCCCACATTCCATTCATGGAATCATTTGACAGAACATTCTAGCATGACTTGGCTCCTTATCACATTTCGAAATTGGCTCAGACTCTTTTTGAGAAAATAAGACAAAAGCGCTTGACTGACCCAGTAATTCATCAGACCTAAATCCCATCGAAAACATATGGCTCGTTAATGGTTTTTCAAGAATCGTTTAGCTAAGTTGATCGTTTAACAACGGAATAAATGATGAAAAGTCCAATACAAATGTGGTTCCACTATGATGAAGTCAAAAAAATGTGAGCTATGCTTTCGGAGTCGATACTAAGACTTGTTGAGAATGCTATTTTCTACTAAAGAGGGGTGCACTGCTAAGTAATAGCAAAAGTGATTTTTTTTCCACTGGTCCCAATTAATTTGAGTTGAGCTGTTATAAACGTATTCTTCCCTATTTCAGTATAAAAATTCCAGACCTTGGATAAGATGGACATACCTTGGACGATTTTGGTGAAAAACAGTAACGATCTTTCGAGTGAACCTCTCTATATGTATCTTAGAAGCATTTTTTTTAAACGTTTGAAACCAAAATTCGACACAAAACAGCGGTTGTAAGTTAAAATATCATTTGCCGAATTTCAATAGTTTAAGCCGATGTGTTCATTATTGCGCTGGCATGCATGCAAAAACGCACACCTACTCATGGTGAGCTGTTTGGCAGATTTATTTCAAAATTTGATTTTAAAATTTCAATGGTTCAGGCCGACTTTATATTAACCCCTTCCTTCTCTCCCCCCTGAAAATGACGGGATGAAATTTCTACCTCTATTTCTCGCACCCGTGATATTTCCGGGCTGGCCTATTCAAAAGGAATGCGCCAAAAATATTTAAACAATCTATTTCTTAAGCCCAGAATCGTGTGTTTATTTCTCAAAATATGCGCCAGATGGCTGCCCTAGACTATATCTTATGTTTTTAGAGATAGTTCATTTATTTTAAACTAGATATCAGCAGAGAAGAAACTCGGCTCTATTGTCCCGATTGTGATCTTGGCCTATGCACCTCATGCTTTAAAATGTATCACACAAGAAAAAATGACTCGTATTTATTTACATTTTGTGTAAATGCAATAAAATGATGTTTGAATGCTTAAAACACAGATTTTTTATTTTCTCTGTTTGTTGGAAAGCTACCATTCAGTCTTAATAACCCTGAATGTTGGCTTTTCCAATTTTTTTTATAATTTCAAACCAAAAATGAACTAAAAAATTAAACCTGAATGCAAATATTGTACATACACTCAGTTTTGTATCATTTTCTTGAATAAAAAATTGGCACTTTTATTACCATTTTCTTCAAAACTATGCGACCGTTAAGGGGTTAAAGAAGGAGCAGATTAACTGAACGAAAAAAGTGTCAAATCGAATTGTAGGAGAAATGAATTAGAGTTTGAGTATAGAAATTATTCTGAATACTGATTTGAGAAAAATATTTACGTCTTTTCGTCGTTTAGGATCTACACTAGTCTCTTGTTTTAATCATATATTTGTTTTTCATTACGTTGTTCCGAAAGCCAATGTAACTAATGTCAATCATGAGGAAAATTCTTCCTCACCAACTATAAAATCCCTTTAAAACATCTTGCAAAAAATATCACAAATTATCACACTTCGAAAATAATTAAAATGCTGCTTGGTTTTATTCTATTGAGAAACATCTAGAGGAACATTCCTAGGAAAGTTTTCCTGGATTTTTCTCTATTCCAATCTGCCTCGGATGTTCAAAAAACCATTATTTACGAAACAACCATTAATACAGATAATGGGTTTCATTACTATATCATAATAATATCATTATTATATATTTATTGCGCTAATTATTGTTACGTTAAAATTACTATATTAATATCCTTACCACAGATAATGCTCACAAAAAGTTCGTATTTTTTATTTTTTTTGTTATCAAATGACCTGTACAAAAGTAGTCCACTTCATTTTTATGTTTAGGCTTAAATTGGTTTTTATAAATTATATCGAAAATATAAATTCCATTCTTTGACTAATCGAAATCCTCCCGTCTAACCAGCATTTCTGAAGCAACTACTCGGTATAATCCTCTGCGACACGTCACGTGTTTCTTTGAGCATCACAGTGACAGTTACAATAAAAACAACTCTTTTCTCTAATAAGCACATTTTGTAGGAAGTTTGTAATAAATAAAGAGTGGTGCTGAGCTGGAAAACAGCGTAAGCGCGCATTGTTATATTAAATGGAAATAAAACTAAGACTTTCTTTTACTAATTGCATTTATAGGTCACTGGCTGCAATAGATTAACTGAAATAAATTAGGTTAATAAAAACTCGTTAAGACTTGTAGTACTTGAAACCGAAGACGTGCTCGGATCTAAGACGAAAACATTTGTGCTCTCGAAATGGCAAACAATCATGTTATTTAAGTTGCATGTTAATTTATTCAAAGTTTTATATTTAAAAGCCCTAAATAAAATATTTAGCGCATAATATTTATAGAGCTTAAGGTATCCGACTGCGTTGAAAACACTGCTTAGCCACAATATTGCCGAATTTTTTTATTTCTTGTAGTTCAGACTTTTCTTTTTCCAAAATAGTTTATCTTTTCTTAAAAAAGGAAAGCCTGTCATCCAGAGTCACATATTTTTCAACTAAAATTTTTCTATAATTTCAATTTTCTCAACTCTTTAATTTTCATAGAAATTCTTCACCATTAATAGGATATTACGAAAAGTAATTGAGGCCTTTACATAAAATTATTTTCAGTATGTGTTTCCAATAATAGGGTCCTTACAATGAAGCAAAAGTTTTATTTTTGGTGAAATACTTCTTCATTTATAGGTGTTTTTAAAAATTTTTATTTTAATTTATGGAAAAAAGTCATATCACTTATATTTATCCCCATAATTTCTTTGAATCTCAAACTGTTTCTTAGATTTTTATTCCTTTCATTCCTCATTATATTCTGTAACTTGTGTGTAAAAAAAATAAGATTGCTTCATCCTAATTTTGCGTAGCTGTTTTCCTTAACTTTAATTTGTTAACAATTTTCCTATTTTTCAAAATACATTTTCATATGATGTTTTTGTATTTATAGTATTTAATTTTATAATTGATGGTGCATCTAAAAACCCTAATTTTAAATAGTTTTAAAAAATCCAATTTTTTTCAAAAATTTACCTTCGAACGTAGTCGGATAATTTAATTGAAAAAGTAATGTATGGATGTACTCTTTAACAATAATAAGTTAAATAACTCTCGGAGGTTAGCAAATGTGAGCTACCCTAATATAAATTCGCCAGTCAAGAACTATTTTAATAAATGCCAAATTGTTACATAATAAACGATTTCAGAGGGAAATTTATCTTCAAATTTCAACTTTCTCATTATTCGTTTATGTTGGATGTAATATTACGTTACTCGTTACTTTCAAATTTTAATTAATTTTGAAACGTATCTTGGTAGTACATTTGAAACCGAATTAATTTACTTCGATCGTTCATATCTGAATTTGCTCCACTATTTAATTAAATGCATTCTATTTTAAGAATGTGCTGTAGTTTTGATTCCTCAAAATTCTATATATTTGTCATTTTTACAGATTTTATTTAAATCTTGTGCCGGATGACAACGATTAAAAATTATTTCAATTTAGCTCAGTATATATTCAATATATTAATTTATCTTCTCAGAAATATAGAATTATATATTGCAATTATATAATGAACGAATTATGCGTACATTATTAACTAATTTAAATTTCGCTTTTAAAATTTAACAAAGTAATTTTATTTTGTTTGTAATTACTTTTTCAGTGGCAACTCTTCATAAATAAATTTAGATTTTTTAATAGATTTTTATTTTAAAATTAATTAAAATTTTAAATTTATTCTTTAATATTTTTACACTAAGTAGTGTACAAAAATCAGTTTTTGTACGACTTTAAACATAGCTGTTTGTGAAATCAAAACTCTTTTTCAAATGGCAGCTTTTATAATGTCGATAAATTAAAAGAAATCTATCTGAAAATCAATGTCTACGTATACATACTTTCATATGAATATACAAATAAAGTAATAATTTAAATAATTTTTTAATTATAATATTTTAATAAATAATAATTTAAATTCTGATATAAATAAATTAGAAATTATTGAAAATTATTAAATATTTAATTTTTTTCCATTATGAAATTCATTTATATAGGTAAATTAAAATAGCAGGCCCATATATGTAATATAATCTTTTGTGACGTTTGTATCTTTAATATGTCATAATTAATAAAACATCCGAATTTAAATTATCTATTCATTATAATATTTTCTATTCGTAATCTTCACCTATAAATAAAAAGAACGAAATAAAGAACAAACCATATTTCAATATTATAAAAAAGTGAGGAGAAATGAATATGGAATTTTCATGATAAGCATCTCTTGCTAAATCTGACAAGGGCAGTAAGTTTTATGTAGTCTTGAAATAACTTTCTGATAAGCCAGAAAATCTCTCAAAATCCCATTTCCCGAGCCAAAACACTTCGAAGCAAGTCTGAAATAAGCTCTCGTCACTGGGAAATCCATCTGCTGAAGCCAACTCATTTCGAGAAGTAAAGGACCATAAATCAGACAGCTCTTGGAGATAGTTTCCAAGTCTCATTTCAAACGCTAATATTTTCCAATGAAATTCGGATGTTTGGTTTGGCAACCAGGATGATGACTTATTTTTCAGTCTGTCGCACGGTGAACTGCAAGCTCTTTCTATGCCTTTCTAATTTGCAATATTTCATGGCATTTATGCTGAGTCTTTTCCAAGTTTTAACAGAGCAATCGTTAAGAGGCGACAGAATTTGTAACGTATGAAAGATGGTAACGCCAGAAGAAATTGATTAGTTTAAAGCGTGCCAATTCTTGGAAGAGGAATATCTTAATTGAGGTTAAACGCAAACGAAAATGACGGTGATGTGTTGCAACGAGACGTTCTAATTTAATATCGTCTGCCGCGATAAGACAAGGAAAGGAAGCAGAATTATAATATTTGGTATCTTCAAACGCAGGTATTTCAATGTAACGAAAGGCGGCTGAAATATGTCTATGGATTTCTGTTACACTTGAATTATCCAGGATTCAAATATTATAAAGATTATGGCTACGAGGAAAAGCTTCAAAACTTGTAAAAAAGGACAGATTTTTATTCAAACATGTGTTCCAATTAATAGCATGTTTATATTGATATAAGGTATTTCCAAGCCTCTAAGAAATAGAATATTTTTATTTAAAGATGAAAGCCGTAATATATGATATTTACTTAAATATAAAAAAATAAATGTTTCATTTATTAAATTTGGAATTGTTTTATCAAACATTGAAATGCATCTAAGCAATAATAAAAAACTAATTAAAAAATTTAAAAAATAATAAATTAATTTAGATCTTTTATCATTATATTTTAGATGCATATTCACATAGAAATATGAATATACATAATTTAATAAAACATTAATTATTAAATCTATAAAAAGTAATAAAACATTTAAATTGATAAATTTTTATTTCGTTAATGAAAGAATTTTCGATTCTCGGCTGAATATTCTTTGTTTACATGGGCAAAATGTTTTGTTCTACTATAATTGATTGTGAATTTCTTGAGCATTTAGAAATAATGCTAATTATAATAATAATTAATTTTAATTTTAATTACTTAAAATTTTGAGCAGTTGACTCAAAATAAAAATTATAAATTCAATATGGTGAAACTGTTACCACCAGTGCCTTTTCCATGATTAAGTTCTAAATACATATACTTAAATAATAATCATCTTACTTACCTTAGTTTAGTTATATTAACGTCCCATTTTAAAGCAACACTAGGACTATTTAGGGACCGAGCTCGTCCTTTTCAACCGCACCCAGATTTTGAGAACGATACCAGAGCTGGCATCCCCTCCATCAAAACTTACACACCACATCAGCGGAAGAACGTTGGTCCCCAACGAATTTAACGTGCTCCAAACCTGCTTACGCAACAGTCCTTCGGAGAAATCGGGTCCCTAACCATAAGCCTTACCTTCAAGTCACAAAGGCCATTGTTGTAGCATCTTAATAGGCCAGTAACAGTCACTAAAATTGGGTGATTACTTTTGTTTAGCGGATATGTTAGGCAGCTGCAAATCGTAAAATCACGAGTTCGTTCCTTGGCGGAATTTAATCTCTACCTTGGTGCCACAATCACAAATACCAACCGCCACATTGGTGACCCAGGATAATGAATACGCTCTTCTCTCGCCATAACGCTTAGCTCTTCAGAAACACTTTCTTCGATCGCCAAAACGCTTGGTGATACCAAGACACTCTCTCCACTCACCATAACTCGTCACTGGCGCTAACGCTCATCATAACGCTTGGCGCTACCGAGACACGCTCTTCGCTCGCCATAACGCTTGGCGCTACCGAGACACTCTCTTCGATCGCCAAAACGCTTGGCGATACCGAGACACTCTCTCCACTCACCATAACGCTTGGCGGAACCGAGACACTCTCTTCGATCGCCAAAACGCTTGGCGCTATAAAATCGTTCGTCTCTCCGCGGCTCACATGTGTTGGAGTATTGTGAAGATATAACAAGGCAGTAACAGCCACTAAACTTTGGTGATCACTTTTGTCTAACGGTTATGTTACGCAATTGCAAATCTTCAGATCCTGAGTACGATCCTTGGTGGAATTCCTTATAAGAGCGACATTCACAATATGAACTACCATATCGGTTAAGCAATCTATTGAATATTCGCTATCCTTTATGTACTTATCAATTAGTCTTGTTAGAAAATTTAAAAATATTGTTTGACTCCCTTTAATTAGACTCATTTCCAGTTAAACGAAATCACTTGAGCAGTGATTAATCACAGTGTGTACAAAGGAATGCTTCTTGCACGCGTTGGGAGAGAATGAGAGGTATCAGATGAGGCGTCGAAAGTAAACTCGGGGCTGTTTCATTCTTTTGATGGCCAATTAATTACCAGTTCCTTGGTTACACTCGGCCATTCATCACGGAAATTGTCAGTCTGTCAATCTGCCCCAATCCATCATCTGTTCCTGTGCCAGGGAAACTTCGTCTGTCATTCATAAACTAGAGTGTTGAAAGAGTTAATCACTTCCACACTGGCAGGCAGGCGCGCTGAAATTCGAGTCGGACAATTAAGCGGATTTCACTTGAGAAATTTTTTTGAAAAAAGTTTGTCTAAACAATTATACAGCATTTACATCGATTGTTATAAATCAGATCGCGCTTTCCAGTCACGCAGAATTCAAAATCGAAATTAAGATTCCATTTTGTTTCAAGAAGTGTGATCAGTAAAAGCTCTTTATTCGCTGGGTATATGTTCCATAAATATGCCGTGAATAGAGAAACCGTGAATACGGAATGGTCATTTATATAGGATTATAGCGGATACGTTCCTAGGTTACAAAATTAAAAGAAACACAAATATATAAAAAATCAATTTCATTGAAGTTTTTGAATGCTATAAAGAATTTTGTAATTTTCTATTGCTTGGCAGTTTAAAAAAATTCCGTCAATTCAGACTGATACGCAGCAGTCGCATTAGCCATTTGTCTCTAAAATTAAGACTTCGTCCCATAGACGGATCAATGTTCATAAAGAAATCGCAAAGCTCATTTGCCATTCTTAAACCTTCACTAAGATTTTCCAAATGAAATGTGACTTTTCCAGCTCTTGTTGAAGCCTCTTTTTCAATGGGCTGTGAATTGAACATTTCCTACACGTCGGTTTCAGTCCTCGGCGATATCATTTAACAACATACTTTAGGCAAAGTTGTAATAAGATCTATTTTACTTTTTTTATGAGTCCATTTGACGGCATTTACAAAGGATATTTTGTTGGATACCAATTGGAATCCTTTTATTATGATGTATGTACTTGTTAGATCCGCGAATAAAAAAAGGTTTAGCCGTAAATATAAAAATTGGATCGCATTTTTTAAATCCGCGAATAGTGAAATCGCGAAGGAAGGAAGAGCGAATAAGGAGCTTTTACTGTATTTGTATCAAAAATAGATTGTAAGTAATTATAATAAAGTTAAGGTCATGAAGGCAATTCAAGCAGGGCAATTTAGCGGGTTCCCCTTGAAACTTTTTTGAAAAAAAGTTTGTTGAAACAGTTACATAGCATTTATATCGATTGTTATAAATCAGATCGCTGTTTAATGTGTTCAAAACGCATAGTAACAGGATAACTATAAAAAAAAGAATCAAAAAATTTAATGTGTTGCACGAATTTTGCATCTCATTGACGATTTGGAATTATGTCTCTAAGGAACTTAATCTTCGGTCGGTCTGCAATTTTGAACTCATATAAAAATGATAACTCAAAAACACATTTAATTAAATGAAATTTAGTATGTGATCTTGTGAATGCAATGTCAAATTTTTACTTTAATCGATAGGAAAAGGAGACTTTAAAATGAATGTATGGTTTTCTAATGAAAACCAAATTAATTAACCACATTAATAATTAATAATTAATTTGAGAAAATATTTAAATATGTATTATCTCAGTAATGAGCTAAAATCCGATCTCTTTTTTTATTTTTTAAAATTTCATTGCTTTTTTTTAGGATAAAAACATGGCTTTTTTTCTTTAAAAAAATGAATTTTAACACAAAATTTCAAAAAAATTTCAAAATTTTGCAAAGTTTTTAATTTATAACACAGATAAGGGTACTATTTATACAGTGTATAAATATTATTGAACTGTATTAATTAGAATTTTTGGTAGGAAGTTTACTGTAAGTGCAATTTTTCACTAAAATTTGACCAATATTTCCAAATAAATAATATTTTTAAATTTCATTTAAATTTAAAGTTTTACGTCGCATTTTAAATAAAAACATTTTTTGTATCTGAAAAATTTAAATATTTCAAAAATAAAAAAAAGTCTCCGAAGGTAGGCATATACCTTATCAGCATCTCAGAATTCATTTCCAGGAAAGTTAGCCCTAAATCACACCTTAGCAAGCATTTTCATAGCAATTGTTCGCCAATAATTGTTTGTTAATAATTCAAAAACCCAGATTTTTTTATTGCACAACGAAATATAGAACTCTGATTGTGGGAAAAAATCCAAGCGTTCATGGGCTTCATGTGTTTAGCCATAATCTACAATTTTTTGTATTGGGTATGTTGAAAAGGAATAACATTTTTATTACAGACTATCTGAGAAATTTTTGGAGACATTATCTTGTTTTTCTAAGTAATTTGTAAATGGAATATTAACACATTAAAAGCGGGGATCTTGTCAAAAGTATGCTAGGTAACTCGGATCAAATAATACTACGACTCACGCCTTTAATGTGTTAAGGTATCGGACTGTGTTCGGAGAAAAATTGTTGAAAAAATGGATGTTTAAAAAACTAGGTTTTTAGATGTATAGTCAATTATAATACAAAATACCAGATATACAACAGCATTACTTGAAAATATAATACATTTTGAGAAATAGGAACATTTGTAGTAATTTTTGATGAAATTGATCAAAAATGGTTAACACTCTACAAAAAATTGTAATGCAGCAATCCTATTTTTCTTTGTACATAAGTTATGGAATATAATAATGAATGATATGAACAAAAATCTAAGAAAACTTTGAGATGTAAAGAAGTGATGGGTAAAATATACGTATACATGCATTTTTTCCATAAATTCCCAAATTCATTTTTTGTAAACATATCTAAATAAAAAATATTTTACCAACAATAAAACTTTTAGCTCCTTTTAAATGCCCCTAACTACTTAAAACACACTCTTAAATTTTTATGTAAATACCTTTATTAGTTCTTAAGATATCAAGTTAACGGCTGAAAATTTTTATAAAAATAAAAGTTTTAAGAAAATTTAAATTAAAGGCAAATTTTAGCTAAACCATATCTGATCCTGGTATGATAGGTCAGAACTTCCTTTTCCTAAAAGAGATAAACTGTATTGGAATGAGAAAAGTTTGAAGTACAAGAAATAACAATAAAAAAACACCAAAGTAAATGCAGTCGATAACCATTGTTTTTAACGCAGTCAAATACCTTAATAAAAACTAATAAAATATAGGAGCTATCAATTCAAAGCCTTTTGTCTTCAGTACATGCCATAGAAAAGGGAAATCTTTGAATTAAAAGAAAAGTTTAGAATAATTTGCGCTCCCTGTTGTTTATATGTCAAGTAGATGGAATTAATTGGCTATCTTAAGGTGTGTTTTTTATGCTTCTAAGAGAGTTCTCTTCATAAATTTAATTAGTATGAGCTTTACAGTGCTTAATTTTTAACTTGCTAATGTATAATATATTTTTTATCTAGTCGAATGCTGACAGCATTAAGCTGTATCATTTATCTATATAAATAAACGTGAATGTTTGTCTGTATGGCTCTTATGTCTTCCGAAACCACTCATTCTATTGCGATGAATTATCTAAAATTAAAAAAAAAATTGAATCTCAGTTACATCTGTTTACGAAGGATTTATCTCTAAATAACTCTCCGAGGAGGCAGATTCTGCAGAAATGTTAAATCCACGTTAAAGGTGAATGATTTGTAGCTATAGGGCACAACTATCATGCAAGTCATTTTCAGAGGTAACAACTTTATCACAAATGATGCGAGAAAGTTTTGAGGAGATCAACCCTGGCAGTTTTAGATTTTAACTAAATTGAAACATTTTTCGCAGCAACGACCAAAAATATTTTAGTACAAATAATTTCCCACCTTTTTAGTTTTCTAAAATTATCTTTTCAACCATATGAAAGATTTTATGGTATTAATAAGTTTTCTGTGTTTAATCAATTATTTTTTAAATTAATCACATTTTCAAAAATTAAACTTGGGAATTCTGAATGAGTTTTAAACGAGTCACGAGGCACAGCAAATAGTTCCTTTCATTACCATTCTAAAAGAACTCCAAGTTTAACAATTCTAAAAGAATACAAGAATCTAATATATAAAAATGAACATTTGTTTGTCCGTTTTATATACTGCACCTTTCTTTCTTGACGTAACGCTCTTTCGATTGCGATGAAACTTTAAATACCTATTACTTGCACTTATTTGTTTCTTCTGAAGTTGGAAAAACAAAAAAATATTGCCAACAATAAAGACTTGAATAATAAAGTTTTATTAAATAGGATTAATATTATTTACGCTTCTCCTTTATATATAAGTCAATTTCAATGAATCTATTCATTTCCGTTACGAAAATAAATACTATTCTGTCAATCATTCCTAATGAAACGAGACACTTCTTTTAAATTCCAAACGATGTTTCCAAAATTATTTCTTCTGAGGCAGCAACGTGCCAGGTACTAGCTAGTGACACTGTAATGTTGGTTATTTTATTATTCTAATGATGATTAAGTGTGTGAAGAAATTGGCGTTACACCGGTGAAAAGTTTATAACTTAATTTTGAAGCTATCGATTTGTTTATAGATTTTGAGGCTGCTGTTATTTAGGCCACGTACATATATAAATTTAAAGCAAGGAAGCTGGATAATAATGCAAAAAATGATGCGACTTCAAAACCTGTTCCATGCTTAAAGTTCGAGATTCTTTTTAATTTAATTCATACATGTTTAGATCTATGAAATTTGTGAAATACATTTTCGTCAGTTGTGGAAAATGAAACGAAGTAAAACTTTTTATTGTTGGTGAAACGCATTTTTACTTATAAATTTATTTTAAGGAAAATTAAGTTGCAAATTCTATGAATTCTATATTTTTCTCTCTCTCTCTCTATCTCTGTCTCTCTCTCTCTCTATATATATATATATATGTACTCAAACTTTTTTTTAGATTTTGGTCCATTTCATTCATCATTATACTGTATAACTCGTGTACAAAAAAATAGGATTGTTGCATTACAATTTTGTGTAGAGTATTTACCGTTTTGGGTTAAATTTCTTTAAAATTTATTATAAATTTCCCAATTTCTTAAAATATTTTATATTTTCAAAAAATAATTTGTTTTGTGTTTATACTGTTTATAAATGGCAATACATTTAAAAACCGTAAATGAGTTTTTAAAAAAGAAAAGTTTTTTCAAAAAATTTTCTTTGAAAGTAGTTGGATACCTAAAACTTATTCAGAAGTAATGAGCTCGAAACATTGCAAACATAGAAATCAGGATAATAGTTTTGGTTCAGAGTATTAAAACTAATCGAGATCTTAATTTCTCTCCTCGTATGAGACATAATGTATTCATTCACTTCATTATCCTGTTTCAACTGCATTAATATCCTGGAATGGACAGATTAGCAGCTGCACATGATAGGAAAATAGTAATGAATGAAAGGATTCTGATGAAACCAGCTTCCGAGTCAAAATGACTCGTTTAGAATTCCTTGTAGGAAATATTTCATTAGGTGATTCACTGGTGAGTGAAAATATTCATTTCTCAACATTGATTCAGAGCCAAACTAATGAAACTCAGCCAAACAATAGGTAAAAAGTAAATAATTGTATAATTAAACTGAATTTGAAATGAGTTATAAATATTAAGGAATCCGATTACGTTCAAAACATTGGTTATCGACCACATTGACGATTTTCAATTTCGTTGTAATTTCTTGTAGTTCAGACTTTTCCCTTTCCAAAGCAGTTTATGTCTTCTAGGAAAAGGTATTTCTAACCTATCATACCAGGAGCCTATATCTCCATGGTTAACATGATATCTCAAAAATTAATAGAGACATTCACGTCAAAGTTTCAGAATGTGTTTGAAATAATGTGGGCAATGAAAGGAAACAAAAGTTTGATTGTCGTTGAAATACATTTTAATTTATAGGTATTTTTCTAGAAAAATTCAGTTGTGAATTTATGGATAAAATGCGTATATATGTATAATTTTTACCCATATATCCTTAGCATCACACAATTTTTCTGAGATTTCAGTTCATTTCATTCATCACTATATCCTATAACTTGAATACAAAGAAAAATACTATTTTTGCATTACCATTTTGTGTTGAGTGTTAACCGTTTTGATTAAGTTTCGTTAAAATTTGCTACATATTTGCCTGTTTTTCAAAATCTATTATATTTTTAAATAATTTTGTTGTATTTCTAGTGTTTGCTTTATTATTAGACAATAAATATAAAAACCATAGTTTTGAAAAAATGAAATTTTACAAATTTTTTTCTTTGATAGCTGGATACCATAAAAAAGCGCAACTTTATCTAAAACATCGACAGTAAAATCGTGTATAATCGCGAAACTGAAATTAGAATGCGATTTTAAATGTCAAATCACATATCTATGTAAATAAAAGTGAATGCTTGGCTATATGTCTCATATTCTTTCCTAAACGGTTCATCAGATTGCGATGAAACTTGGACAGCGTCTTGTTTAAACCAACGGGGTGGTTTTAGGCATAGTACAATTATCTAATATTTTAAAGCTGTAGTAATAAAATCAAAAAAAGTTCTAGAAAGATCATAATAAATAGTAGATATTAGCCAAAACGCCAATATCTACTATTTTGTGGCCAAAACCACCTGATTTCTCGCCCTGGTCGAGGGTAGTTCAGTTATCAGAGTTATCTCTCAAACCGTTTTTCTTAACATGCGCCTTACTAAGCTGGCAAGCAACATTACTAAGCAAAAGCAATACATAACAATTCAAATGAAACGCAATTTATTTTCTTCAAATAATTCAACAAAAAATCCAAGCCAGATTTGTTTAGTAGAAAACTACCATTGAATTAACGAATACTGAATTTGATACTTATGCATTAAAAAAATATTTATCACAGTTCTTTGGCATTCTATATTTTGTATATGTATCATTCTTTACGTATTCAGTAGTGCTTAATATATTGGGTTGTTCGGAAAGTCATTTCGTTTTTTTTTGTCAAAATGAAAAGAAATTTTCGTTTAATGAATAAATTATTTATTAAATTATAAAATTGCCATTCTGGTCTAATACCTTTTGCCATATTTTTGGTAGTAACATGATTACACGCTCATAAAAGTTTTGGTCTTTGCTGTAAAAAAAACTGATCGAGGTGGTTTTTGGCCTCCTCATTTGAAGGAAAAATTTTGCAAATCAGTTCTGGTACTGATGTACTGTTAACACATCTTCTCCACACATATTGGCTAATTTATTTCTGGCTTGAACAGCATTTTTACCTTTTATATAGCAAAAAAGAAAAAAATGACGAAAATGCTGTTTATTGCTCTCCATATTTAAAAGGGCACCATCCGAAAACTACTGCGAAGAATCAGCTGCACTTTTTCACACTCAAGCCTTGCTATATCAGCTCTTAAAACATAAAATGATTTTGCGGTTTAAGTATGAAATTGGGTGCGAAAAATACATTTAAATCCTCTGTCGGGAAAAAACGAAATTACTTTCCGAACAACCTAATATTTAAAAATTCAACCTTAAATATCCTCAACTAATGCTTTGTGATATGAGATTCAAAATTAAAATTAACTAACTAACTAAATAAAGATATATAATTTTTGAGAAGCTCTGAAACTCTAAGTCCCGTAAAGTATATTATGACGTCATGCATATGTAGATATCAATTTTGCTCTCAAAAATGTAATCTTTCTATATTTGTAGCTATAAAAAATTGTTTCTATAAGTAGCTATTAAACTATCATTATAAGGATGCATACAAAGCTTATAACAAAATAAATAAAGAAAAATGTTTTGAATCAGATGTTTCCATTTTATGTTGTTGTTGATCATAGAATTGACGGTTTTAAAGAATTAATATTTAAATAATTAATATTAAAAATCCATACATTTCATTAAGGTATCCGACTACAATTAAAGACACCACTTATCGACCCCATTGGCGAATTTTTTTAATAATTATTTCTAGGAGTTCAGACTTTTCTCTTTCCGAAACAGTTTATCTTTTCTTGTGAAAGGAAGGCCTGGCTTATCATCATGGGGAATTTAAAACAAAAATTATTTTTTTCAGCTAAAATTTCAATTTAATTTTTTCAAAACTTTAATGTTCATAAAGATTCTCCACGGTTAACATGATATCTCAAAAACTAATAGAGACATTCACGTCAAAATTTCAGAATGTGTTTGAAATAATGTGGGCAATGAAATGAAACAAAAGTTTCATTGTCGGTGAAATACATTTTCATTTATAGATGTTTATAGAAAAATTAAGATGTGAGCTTCTTAGAAAAATTTCAAATAGTTTGTAAAAAATCTAATTTTTCAAAAATTTTCCAGCCAACATAATCGGATACCTTAAGATTAAAATCTATGTCAATTTTAACAGTAGGCTTAAAGAGGATTTCTTAGGTTATTTCTACTGATCACGCCTTTCCTAAAAATTTATTTTAAAAAATTCTCCATTGCCACTATAAGTACCCTGAATAATTCAACCGAAATGTTTTTGCGGAAACATTTTACTCGGGCAAACGTCTACCGAGCAGAATGCAAAGCAAAGCGTGAAAGAGTTCTGTTTTGGCTGTCATATGTCACCCTTTCTTGCTATTTGCAAAAATATCCCTACCCTTAGAGTGGAAAAAATAACATAGATTTTAAAGCTGCTACTCTTTTTACAATGTATCTTCTTACTGTGCTTCGGTGTATTTTCCAGCAGATGTTTAGCTGCCACTCTCCCACTGAATAATTCAGAGAAGCTATTCAATTCGCTGTTTGCCAATGTGGATGTGAAACTCCTAATCTCACCGTTTCAGTGTTTTCTTTTACATTCTTTACAACGCATTGAGGATGGATTTGCTAAGCGTTCGGATTTTAGACGAGAGTTCAAATTTGGTCTGAGATGAAAGATTATTGTGCTAGAAGAAATTACAGTAAAAGCTCTTTATTCGAGGGGTATATGTTCCATAAATATACCGCGAGTGCAGAAACCGTGAATACGGAATGTTCATTTATATGGGATTATAGGGGATAAGTCCCTAGGGGACAAAATAAAATAAAAATGTATAAAAAAATCAATTTAATTGAAGTTTTTGAACATTTTGATTCATTATCTTAAGGCTTGGGCAATTGTTTGAAGAATGGTTCATTTTCTCTTGCTTGGCCATTTTTAAATCGCCTTCCCTTCAGAATGATACGCAGCAGTCGCATTATACATTTGCCTCTTAAAAATAAGACTTCGTTCCATAGACGTTCATAAAGAAATCGCAAAGCTCATTTGCCATTCTTAAACCTTCACTAAGATTTTTCAAATAAAATGTCACGCTTTCTGTGCTTGTTGAAGCCTCTTCTTCAATGGGCTGTGAGCTTAAATTTTCCTCCAAGTGGGTTTCAGTCAGATCTTCATCTTGCGATTCAATCAATTCCCGAATGTCACTTGATTCTATCTGTTCGAACCCATGTCGTCCTATTCCATTCGCGATGTCGGCTATGTTTGCAGTTTGCATTTAACAACATACTTTAGACAAAGCTGTAATAAGATCTATTTTACTTTTTTCACTAGTCCATTTGACGGCATTTACAAAGGATATTGGGTTGTATACCTATTGGAATCCTTTTATTATTATGCATGTACTTACTAGATCAACGAATAAAGAAAATTTTAGCCGCGAATACAGGATTTGGGTCGCATTTTTTAAACCGCAAATTGTGAAAGCGCGAATAAGGAGCTTTTATTGTACTTATATAAAGGGGGTCACCTCGTCATTGAGGATGAGATGCGTCCAGTATGGTGGTTGAATCTCGCCCACCCGGTAGGTACAATAATAGGTGGGAGCACTGACCCTCCCATCGATGACGGGACCTACTCCCTACGGGGAGGATTTTACTTTGGCCGGTGAAGGCTCTTAGTATTTAACCGCAGTTCCTGCCATTTTTGCTGTAGCAGTCTACCACAACAAATGCTGTCGATACTGCTACGGTCAGTGGTGGTGGGCTCTATGCAACAAGAAAAAGTGTTTGCTGTAGCGGTGGTCTGATCATTCAATATTGCGTGGTTAATCCGTGGGCCTTCGGGCGAGTTGGAGGTCAGTTAGAGGACATATATACTTGAGGTGATCCAAAAAAAGTTTTTGAACAGCAGTATTTTCAAAGTAAAAATTGTGGATGGGAATATTGTTATTGGAGGTACATACAGAGTGGAGGTACATAGCAATAGTTGACTTAGAAGGTCGTTCGAGAAGATAATATTAGTACCGAGACCTGAAACAGCGACAGTAATGGCAAGACGACTAGAGAAGGGATCTCGTACAGAGTTGCAAGCCGTGATACGATTTCTTTGGGCCAAGAGTGTGCCCCCAATGGACATTCACAGACAAGTCGTTGAAATGTATGGGGAAGAAGCAACGAGTAGACATCAGGTTGCGAAATGGCGTCGCTCATTTGAAGCAGGCAGGTATATTGCTGAAACCTTTAGGTGGGTGATCTGAAGGCACCCTCATAAAACCCCGATTTGGCTCCCAGTGACTATTTCCTTTTCCCGGCAATGAAGAAACAATTATCCGAAACAAGATTCATATCAGACAGTGATGTTCAAACTGGCTCAGTAACCAGCTCATATTATTACCAAGATGGGTTTAACAAATGGATCCAACGATGTGTTAAATGCCTCAACAGGTTTGGTGATTAGGTATAGAAATTACTGCTACACATGTATTTTAGTTATATTCGTATCCTGGGTCCATTGTTAATATCGCATTTTTCAATTGCGTTGCAAACTTTTTTTAGATCACCCCCCACCCCGTACTTTGTTTCCGTATTTGAGACTGCCACTTTTCGACGATTCTATCTCATTAAGGGATGAGACGTGGAAATATAAGCACATTTCTGTAATTATTCGTCCTTCTTTGCATTTGATTCCAACTTATTAAGTACTTTTTTGTTCAAAATTTTTTCCCCATGTGTATCATAACTTGACTGCATTACTTTATTTTTTTGAATTTGCGTATCAAATGCTTAGATGGCTAATTCCCAGGCTTTTTAAAATTCTACTAATTATTTCTTACAACTTATTTAAAATAATAATACTCTTAAGAAAGAAAATCATTGTTAATAATATTTTGAGACATGCCATTTTAAAATAATATTTGTGGTATTACTAAGGCGCTCCATATTTAAAACAACTCCTTAAATGAAAAAAAAAAAAAGAGTTTCAAACGAAGCAAACTCTCTAATATCTCAGACTCTTGTTAAAAATTGCAATCTATAGAAATAAAAATGAATGTTTATCTGTATGTCTCTTCCTAAACCCTTCAACCGATTGCGATGGAATTTCGTTAGTTTATTGCTTACATCTGCGAGGTGGTTATAGGCATAGTCCAATTATCTAAGATAAAAAATAAAAATTTGAATCTCAACCGCATCTATTTTCCAAGGATAAATAGCCAAATAAATCGTCGAGGAGATACAATAGATTTAGAAATTCTGAATCGAAATTAAAGGTTAATATTTTGTAGTTATTGCGCGCAAATGTTATGCAAGTCATTCTCGGAATCAACTTTATGATAGATGATACGAGAAAGTTTTGGGGTGACCAATCATGCTCTTTTTAAATTTTAATTAAATGTTAGCGTTTTTCGCTGTAATTTCCAAAAATATGATAGTACAATCAGTTTTGCATTATCTTGATTTTCAAATATATATATATATATATATATATATATATATATATATATATATTAAACATTTTATAGCAGAAATATTATTTTCTATGCTTAGTGAATTTTAAAAGACAATATTTTAATCTTATTTTAAAAAAAATTAAACTTGAGAATTCCGAGCGAATATGAAACGAATCAAGATATGCAATAAATTGTTTCCTTCATTATCATTCTGAAAAATCCCGAGCTTTACAATTCTAATAAAATGCGCAAATCTAATACTTAAAAAAAGCATATTTCTTCGTAATATTGTCGTGCCTTTTATCCTATTTCGATACAACATTGCCAAATTATGAATTGATTACTCATAACATTAGTTTTTCGGTGGCAGCAATGCACCGAGTAGCAGTTAGTATTTTATAAATATTATACAGCAACAACAATGCAACAAATATTATTCTAATTCTCAGCATTACGATTTCATTCTGATCTGCCTATAATTGAGAGAGTATCTTCTTGAATTTAAATCAGTAATTAAAGTATTCTTATAAAATTATTTTTATAACCATATATTTTTACATAAGCATTTTTTTTTATATTTTCCTTATTCAGATATGCAGTTTTCTTCTTTGTATAAAACTAATCTATTTTAATTTGATTATTCCACAGCAATTATCAAAAATAGTCACGCATTTCATTATCTATAAAAAGTTATCTTAATTTCAATACATTTCATAGAATAGTATTAAAATATATAATTAAAATGTATTTTAATACATATTTTCATATAATAATAATACATCTTTTCATATGTAATAATAATAATACATATTTATATATATATAATAATAATACACACATACATTTCATTTAAAATGCACAGTTCATATATAATTCCTTTTATGTGCCCCAGAAATAAAAAATAACCTTTTAATGAATTTTCCATAGCTGACACCCACCGATGAATTATTCAAGCTTGGAATATTTGTAAAGAATTTTTTTAACCAGAGGAAACTTCTATTGGCTGGAATTCAAAACAGAGCTGCGTTTGGAATTCGACTTTGATATCGTCTGCTCTATCACCGCTTAAAAGAATGATTCCACGTGACCAGTTATGGAGGGAAAAAACACTATACAAATATTTAAGAGCTATTTGGTATCCTCCATTTCAAATGCATTTTCTTTCAATGTTTTTTATCAACTGGTTTAGCACAAACTCTAACACTGAATAATTCAGAGAGCCGAATACGAATATTCAATTTGATGTTTACCTTTCTGATGTTTTCCTGTTTACTTTGCATTCTTTACAATGTTATGTTGTTGGGTTTCTTGAACTTTTGAAGGTAGTTATGATTTGAGGAAATATAAGAACATTGTAATTTCAGAAATTCGCTTTATACAGATATTCTGCCACTTTTTCAAAGATATATTTGAAACAAAGATAAAATTTGAAACAATTTAAATGAGATTGTTTTAAGATTGATAAAAAATTACTTACAAAAATAATGAAAATAATTAGGATTTCAACAATTAGTTTTTGCTAGGTCTTTAACAATATTTTTTTACTAAAGTATGATCTCTTGAATAAAAAGAATGCAGATTACAAAATAATATCATTAAGTTGCGAAGATCTGATAGAAATGCTTCGAATTTTTGATTCTTTTCAGCATATATTTTAATTGTCAATCAATTTTTAAAAATGTTTTTTGTTATTGCTTTCATAATAATAATTTCTTTTGCATTACTACTTATAATGAAAAAGTTCTGATGATTTTATTCAACAAATGTGCACAAATTTAAAAATTTCTTTTATTTAAAGTATAAACAAAGTCATATTTTAAAAACTTTTTTTACTATTGCTTTCCAAATTTTTGACTTCAATATATTTTATGTTATAGTATCACATGAATTTTGAAATCTTAATATCAATTTATTTTCAGAAACACTACTAGATTGTGGCATACAAACTGAGCAAAAAAATAGAACATAATTAATTGATTAACGTATAATTAATTCAGGAAAGATTGAAATATTCCATTGCTAAATAAATGTATTACAGTACTAAATCTGAGGACACAAGTTCATCTAGAATGCGTGAAAAAAGTTATAATAAAATTTCGTCTTGGTAAGCAAGAATCAAATGATACTAAAGGATAGATTGTCCAATGGAATTTGGAAATAGATAGAAAGGTTATTTATCAAAGAATAAAAAAATATATTATATACTTATTCTTCGTAGTTATAGAAATATCTTTCAAATGCTTGAAAATTAATTTCCAACATATTGGAAAACATCATTTTGGTAACATAAAACGCAAGGGTTATTCTGTAGAATTGGCTTTCTTTCCAAGGTAGATAAAAAGCAAATTCAGTTGATATTATTTAAATATTGGATAATTAATAGAAATATACGTATTTATAATATATACACTGATGGAAAAAAAATCCCAACACTAGGAAGGAGCTGTGCTAGATAAACGAAATTTGGTAGGCGTGTTTATACATCTGAAAGATGACGTCGATTCAAATTTCGGGCTACGCGTAAGTGTGGCGCTAGTAGCGACACTATGAACATGCAAATGAGGTTTGCTTTAAATAAGCGCTGTATGGTTCGTGATCGTTATTTACAGTTGAGATTTGACGTAGTGGGTTAATGTTAGTCAAGGATGCCTCTGAGAAGACAAAGAAGCCATTATCAACAGCTCACTGAGTTTGAACGAGGTCGTGTTGTAGGGCTACGAGAAGGTGGATTTTCTCTCCGCGATATTGCTGAAAGACTTGGCAGGAATATATCCACTGTGCATGAGTATTGGCGGCAGTGGTCAAGGGAAGGTACTGCCTCAAGAAGACCAGGTTCCAGGCGGCCACGTGGTACTACTGAGAGGGAAGACCGTCGTATTCGGCGTATGGATGTGGCTAATCGTACTGCGTCTGCAGCTGAAATTCGAGATGCAGTTGGCCCCACAGTGACACAACGAACTGTTACAAATCGGTTACTTCAAGGACAGCTCCGAGCCAGACGCCCTGTACAGTGCATTCCACTGACTCCAAAACACTGCCGTTTACGACGTGAGTGGTGTCAAACTAGAGCTCATTGGAGGACGGATCTATTGTGTTTTCTGATGAAAGCCGGTTCTGCCTTGGTCGCAGTGATAGCCGTTTGTTGGTTATAAGGAGGCCAGGTGAACGCCTGCCAGTGACCTGTCTGCGGCCTAGACACACAGGGCCTACTCCTGGAGTTATGGTTTGGGGATCAATTTCGTATGACATCAGGAGCATTCTCGTGGTTATCCCACGCACCCTGACTGCAAATTTGTACGTCAGTCTAGTGATACAACCTGTTGTGCTGCCATTCATGAACAGCATTCAAGGGGGTGTTTTCGAACAGGATAACGCTCGTACTCATACCGCTGTTGTAACCCAACATGCTGTACAGAGTGTTGACATGTTGCCTTGGCCTGCTAGATCACCAGATCATTGGACGACAACTCCAGCGTCATCCACAAGCAGCATTAACCATCCCTGCATTGACCGCCCAAGTGCAACAGGCATGGAACTCCATCTCACGAACTGATATCCGACACCTGTACGACACAATGCATGCACGCTTGCATTCAAAATTTTGGCCGTTACACCGGTTACTAATGTACCAACATTTCACATTTGAAATGGCTCTACCTGTGATCTTGAAACTTTAATCAATTAAATATGTTACCTAGACAAATGTATTCCTAAAATCTCATTACTGTACAATAATTTTTTCTTAGTGTTGGGATTTTTTTCCATCAGTGTAGTTTTTTCTTCTACATATATCCAAAATTATTTCAAACTGATACATTTGTAGTAGGTAGACATAAATATGTAGTGAAAAAAAATGTTGAACTTAAATTGCTTAAAATGAAATACTTAAACATTTAAGAAAGTAAATCAGAAAATAAACTATAGAATAAAAATTTATTAATGTTCAAAATGTCATTAATTAGATGAAATTTTTACAAATTTTGTTGCATCTTTTTACTACAAAAATTTCAAATGAATACATGATTATCGACCCGGTTTTGCAAAAATGTAATAATGTACACAATAATGTCTACAGAATATATTATCTAGTTTTCAATATAAAACTTTCATTACATGATGCTCTTTTCAAAACATGATGCCCTCGCCAAAGCCTCGCATGAGTTGGATCAACCCAATTCTGCCACCCTAAAAGATGTTGACGCAGTAGCAAAACGCAGACTTTTTAAGCAAACTTTCAAAAACGCTCCATTCAGTATCTCAGTTTTCCCAGACACCTTTCTACAATCATTGCAAGACTCAGCACAGGCCACTTTAAAGACATGAAAATAGAGCCAGACAATACTAGATCTCACTCCATTTGCAAGCATTGCCTCTCATCTCAATGAAGTCCGGAACACAACTTCAACTGCCCTTCCATTACTGCTGCCATCTTTGGACTCTTCGGCCCTCTTTCGAGGGAAGAGGTTCTGTACAGCCTTCAGGCTCCGAGGTTCGCAGAGCTCGTCCTGAAGACTTTTCGACGCATTCGAATTCTTTATTGTTTAAAGAAAACGTCAACATTAAAACATTTGATTCAAGTGTAAAGTCAATGCGGTCTCGTAGACAGCATCTCTCCAGTTACTTTCTAAATTTTCTCCTCCCCAGTTAAGATCTTCGTATCCTTTGAACAATGTTATTTGAAATTCTTAAAGTTTTATGAATATTCTGCATTTATCATTCATCATCCAGTTTAATATATTAAAAACGGCAGTTGATAGATTAAAATATTTAAGTTACAACATTAGGCTAAATATACGATTCGGAACATTACAAAAAATTTCTAATTAACATAACCAGTATTCATCCAAGTGTAAAACTTTATTTTTTTATTTCAAACAACAACATAAACTCTTTAATCAGTTTTTAATTCAGCGTCATTTTTGATACATATCTATCCATCATCCATGAGAGATACTATGATACAAAACAAGTTTATGAAAACAATAGGGAAAACAAAAATTGATGAAAGGCGTTTCTTTGAACCAATTAATCATCTTTTTATTCCTTGCTCTACAAAGATGGGATCGGGCATTAAGTGGAATTATGGTTTTTCTAGATGGTTGGGGCCATGAACGAAAAGCCTTAATTCTCCCAAGATTAGTTCTTTTGCTGTGAAGAAAAGTTAGATTTATTGGCTGTCACAAAGTTCCATTGCGGTTATTTCAGTCGACAATCTTTCGACTTTTAAAAACTGCTTTTACAAAACCTCTTGTTCTAAATAAGAAATTTATTTTACAACTCGTTGCTTCAAATCGTTGTGAAATTCGGACCTGCTGCAAATAAAAAAGGCAATTTAAATTTATCTTTTAAAGAAGGCCAAAAAAGCAAAATTCCACATGTTTGCCATGACAAATTGCTTTTACGATATTCAAAACTCTTTTTAGTTTTCATTTTATATTTTATGTAAAATTGGAAAATATTTTTTTCTTTACCAAAAATTTTCTCTAAATTCTTTGAATAAATTGCATTAAAGGTGAACCGTTACAATGTAAACAAAATAATAAGCTAAATATAACTATCCAGAATCAAATCCAAGGGTAGTGCTGGTGGGGATTTCCAGGATATATGTTCTAGAAAATTATTTTTATATTTCGTGTCTTAAATTTACATGGTTGATCTGTTTGCAAAATTTAATTTTAACAAGTCATTTCTAAAAGTTATATCAGTCAAATTCTTCATTTTGACATCGCTCCTTTTTTTAGTCTATTCGTAAAATATCTGGAAGATTCTTATATCCAGTATCAAACCAATGATTAGATTACAACTCTTTTAAATCAAATAATACTCTCCTTTTTACAAGTTTTTATTCTAAATTTAGAATTGTAAACCCTCACTTTGAGGTACTAAAATTCACTCAAAGTGATGAAAAATACTATTATTATGTACTTTTCTCAAAATGTGTTTCTTTTATAGTAATGCTTTCTACAGTAGTACCTACTGCCTGTTCAATGGGCATTAGTTAGCCGTCTTTAACATTTTTTTTCTTTTTTAATACATTTTGTTAATTATGTCTGATGTTCTACGCTAACAAAGTATACGTATTCTCTTCATATTTAAGAAATTTTATTCTTTCCGCCTATAAACCACCAGATATACCAAGAGGGAAAAATAGTTTTAAAAAAATTAAAACGTAACGAACCAGAATCATATCGAGTAACAATAATATCATCTGTGAATAAGGGTTAGGGTGAAGAAGAGAAGTTAAAAATAGCGTAAAAGAATTTTGATAATAAAGAAGAATATTAGGAAATAAGGATTATGAAATTGTAACATATAAAGGGCTAAATATAAAGGAAATTACATATAAAGGATTATGAAAGATAAAAAAAAGAATATTAGGAAATAAGGATTATGAAATTATTACTTATAAAGGACTTAATATAAAGTAAGTTACATATAAATTATTATGAGAGATAAAAAAAGAATATTATAAAATAAGAATTACGAAATTATTACATATAAAGGGTTATGAAAGATTTTAAAAAAGAATATTAAGAAATAAGGATAATGAAATTAATACTTATCAAAGACTAAATATAAAAGAAAATTACATATAAAGGATTCTGAAAGTTAAAAAAAAAAGAATATTGGGAAATAAGGATTATGAAATTATTATTTATCAAGGACTTAATATAAAATAAGTTACATATAAAGGAATATGAGAGATAAAAAAGAATATTAGGAAATAAGAATTACGAAATTATTATACATAAAGGAAATTATATATAAAAGGTTATAAAAGATTAAAAAAATTTTAGGAAATAAGGATTACGAAATTATTATTTATAAAGGACGTCAAAAGATTAAAAAAAGATATTGGGAATTAGAGATGGAAGAAGAAACTCGTTTTGTATAAATTAAATGTAAAAAACTGTAAGGGTTTTTATTTGAATAAAGCATTCCCTATCATTGTGTGTACATTACCTATTATCAAAAATTTTTGATGCAGAAAAGAAAGTTTATTACATTTTAGATATTTACCTACAAATGCGATGAAAATGACTAAATTTTTAAAAAAATGTATTAACACAAATTCAACAAAAGTTTAAAGTTCAGCAACTAATTTACTAAGAGCATTTATAGAAGCTAAATGCTAAGGAAGGAAAATGGGACAGAAAGTAGTATTTTTAATATGCATCTGTGACGCTTTCGGTTTGTTCTTCAGTATTTTTACGTATGCTTCTGAGAATTCACCTAAATAAAATAAATTTAATTTAATTTTAATTCAGTTTTTAGTGCTATTTACCTTATGAATCTTCTGGTACATTAAAAAAATTGCATGTAATCTAATACTGTATACGAATTTAACAGCAAGCTTTAAGACTTTTCTAGACAATCCCATTATTCCAAATTGATTCTTTTTTATTTAACACGAATTTTTTTAGAATTTAATAACACATTAATGCAAGTATTATTATCATTCGAACCGAAAATTTCTAAAGAAATATTCACAACAAACAAATCCTGCTCTGAAATTAAATGTCATCAAAACACTTTTAAATAATCCACTTTTTCCGAATGAAAAAATTGATTAAAGAATCCTCTAAATCCTTGCATCAATTATCCTCGATACAAGAAAAGACGGTTAAAATGTCTCTGAAAGAAGGCTTGACAATGTCTCAGGTCGGAAGACAATTTCCGGACACTTATCGAATCAGTGCGTTGTAATAAGACCCGCTGTAAACAACCTTTGGAATGAAATTATATGCAAACGAGCCTTAACGACGGACAATGATTGGGAGATGCTCTCTCCACTAATTGCCTGCATCGGTGATAATGACGGTTCCGTTAACTGAGGTTAGAAGGCTGTTTTCGAGAGATTCCACATTCCACTCCGTATGATAACAATTCCAGAAATTCCGTGACGTTCTCTCCGAACAATTAAGAGGTCATCATTATTTTGTATGGATATGATTATGTTTAGTCAGGAATGAATATCATTTGATGGTGTTCATGCTTTGAAAGCTGGCTTTGGATATTTGTTTGGAAATGTTTCGTTCTTCGTAGATTTAAAATTTCGCAATTATTTTGGCAGGCAGTTTTGAGAGATACTTGGAATGTAATGCAATTATAATTTTTTGTTTACATTTTAGATGGGCGAATTTTCAAAATTCAAATTAATTTCTTGACTGTCTGACTTAGCATCCATCATACAACTGGTTATGTGAAAAAATTTGTACCTTCTTGGTGTATTAATTTGATAATAATTATTGGATAATAGATGCGGTAAATAGATCCAAAATTTTTTTTATACATTAGATAATTTGACTATGCCTATATCTATCCCGTAGGTGCAAGTAATAAGCATTCTAAGTTTTATCGGAATCGGATGAGCGGTACGGCAGCACATAAGAGATACACAGACAAACATTCGTTTTTATTTATACAGATAAAATATATATATAAACATTTTTCTTGTATTTCTTGGAGTCAGTCAAATAATAAAGTCAAATTTTGAATGCCGTCCTTGTTTTTCACCCACATGTTGTTTTTGAGTCGGAAACGGAATGGACATCATGTTTTAATCAAGATCCATACAGTATAAACCTGTGACATCTACATCTATCATTTTCTACAAAAGAGAATTTTAAATATGAAGTTGCTCTATAAGTCAGCAAATTTTTATTTACATAGAAATAGTAATAAAACTAATGTTCTGCAATAAAAAAATTTCACTGATGACGGTATTTACCTCCTTTTGAAGAGGCTTATGCGGAGACCATGCCGTAACGGAGATAACTTCTATTATTTCATAATCCATATTATTTAGTCATGTCGGTATAGTAGGCCAAAAAGAAAAGGCAGATTGTGCTGCGAAGGCGACCATGCATAGTCTATCATGACCATGCACTCACACTGATCTATTTGCGACATATGAAAAGTACACATTTTTTGTCTGGCAAGAAATCTGGGATGGAGAAAAGCAAAATAAATTGCATTTTAATAAACTTGCAATCAACTTGTTGCCTGCTGTCTCGATCAGAGGATCAATTGTTAAATTAACAAGACTACGGAATGTTTACACTCGACCCACGCACAAACTTCTTTTGTTGGGTCAGCGTGCGCCGATGTACCCGGATTGCAGTGACGATATTACAGCTGTGCACATTTTAATTCAATGCCCTAAATTTAATTCCCATCGTATGCGGTGTTTTAATTCTTTAACATTGGAGATGCGGGAATGGGTGGGAGAACACCCTCACAAGAATATCTTTGAATTTTTAAGAGCCATACATTTTATCCATTTTATGTAAAAACCATAAGGATTTTGAACATTTTCTTGGAATATTTTCTGTAATTGGAGTTCTAATTTTAAGATCTTTAAACTTATTTTTCCGTTATTTTATAAAAGCAGAACGTTATTTGTATTTTAACTTCGAAGAAACATTTTCTTTAATAAATTATTTGGGGACAAACACACACCACTTGTTTCGGCGCAGCATGGTCAGCTTTGGCCCTTGTACCAGAAAAATCCATACACTTATCCTTCCGTTTTATTTAATATTTCAGTAAATTCGTTTATTCTGATGAATTTTTTTTCTTTGTACAATGAGTTGTCACTTATTTAACACCGTTCGGTAAAAATTCAATTTGTCTCTGAATAAAGGATGAACTGCCGATTCCCATCCACTAGAAGGCACAGGAAAAAACTCGATTGACCTTACCGCCGTTAAAGCACCATTGTTGAGGCAACCCTTCACTTAATAAGTAAGACCCATGAACCTTTTTGTGTACCCATAAGAGTGGCGATAATCATCCACCATGTCGGGGGCTCTTCAACCTCAATAACGAGGTGCTCCTTGTTGGATGTGCAATGAATGTAAAGAAAATGCTCAATATAGGGGCTTTTATTTTGATATCATTTGCACATTTTATACCAGAAAAAAACCCTCACATTTAAATAATGCACATTTAGATATTACATGATGTGAATAAATATATTAGAATTCAAACGTAGTAAACAACGTAATACGTCCCATTTTGCGTGGGAGGAGCCAGACCTCCACTTTTTTGTGTACCAAAAAAGTGGCGAGAACCAAGCTATATGCAGGAAGCTTCTCATCCTCAATTACGAGGTGCCCAATCAAGGGAGGTGTCTCTGAATAAGGCTTAATCACCACTCATAGCAATCATAAATCCTTCTTCAATCGGATATCCGATAGAAACTGAATAATGGATCTGCTGCGTGTCGCAAGCAATACAGAGACAATTATCACAAGTAAGATAAACTTCATTTGAGTACTTCGTACCATTGTACACCATGTAATGTCCACTTTCAACCATTGTAACCATTGTACGTTGTGTAATTTCCACTTTCAAAAACGCAGGATCCATCAACACCAACATATTCGTTAAATAGCCGCAATGTGGTTTTTTACAGACATTGAAACTGAGAAGAGATTAAGAACATTCGTCTCCTTCTCGAAATCACCCTCAGCGACTTTGGTTTCGAAATTCATCATACAAAGTGAAATAAAAGGATGAACAGGTACAAAGTTTCAAAAACGGATCAAAATTGCGAAATCCGTCTCTTAAGCAATCTTCATATTTCATTGAACAAATCGACGAATTGTCCAATTCGTTTAACCTTAAGTATTTTTACTCTTTTAAAATATTTATTTTGAATATCCAGAAGTACTTCTAGCAACAATGTTCTCCATTCTGTAAAAGTATCAAATGACTAAATGTTCAGTTTTAATGTTTATTTGCTGAAAGATAATGGGAAAAAATATCATTTTATGAATAATTGCTACATTTTTTAAATATATATTTAGAATTACAGACGCTGTTTTTTACCAAATAGCTCCACTTTCTAAATAGTGAAAACCCTTGACGCATTAGACAGAAAATATTTTATACTCATAATAAGGTATTAAAGTTTAAAAGAAAGTATAAGCTTTTTTATCGCGCTCAACATTTTTTTTTTCTTTTCTTTTTCTTGGTTTGGCGTATGGACAAGCAAACGGCATAACTTTTTAAAATTAGATATAAAAAACACCTATAGAATCTCTGGACTATCCATTTAAAGAACCATAAAAACGAGTATAGTGATTTTGGTTTCAAAAAACAAATTATTTAATTGCTGTAGTTAGAGGCTATAAAATATAGTTCGTAAAACTTTGTGGCAAAGGAAATCAAAAATATTTACTTTTATGGTGGCATAAAAGAATAAGAAATCAGATTTTTTTAGAAACAAGTTACTTATGCATGGTACACATTACAAACTCGTACTAAAAATTTCTTTTTGATGTTATTTCTTTCATTATGTTTGTTGTAAATCATTATTTTAAAATGTATTGAATATTTTATAAGCGATAATTTCTATATTTTAATTATTTTATCAGATTCGTCCCAATATTTATCTGTAGATATTAGGGAAAAACATTTATCTTGATCAACATTACTTCGTAAATCAAAACATAATATTTTTTTTTATAAAACTGAATATGTTTCAATTCAATATGAATGAATGTGTTTTAGTCAATTTGAGTATGTCTCTTTGCTTTTAAAATAAATTAAATCTATATAAATTTTAAAAAGGGAGTTTTTTTTTCTTATGTTGACTGGTGAGATTTTGAAACCAAAATACATACAATGTCATCTTTCTTCGTACAGAATATTAAACTGAACCAAGGATATTTCACATCAAAATATTATAAAATAATTTTATTGTTTCTTGGAACATTTTATGTTGATAAGCTCCATTTGGGGGGGGGGGTAAGGGAAATATGCTGCAAATGAAAACAAGTTGGAGCCTTTATTGTTTACGAAATTTTAAATTGCTTCATGGTTTTAGAATTTATCAAGAATTCTAAAACCAGGAACGCTTCAAGAACGCTTCCTGGTTTTAGAATTCACCAATATCCCTCTTTTTCTTTCAACTACCTTAAAACTTTTTTGGAAAATCTTATATTATTCCTAAACTTCAGTAAACATGCGAAGTAATCAATTTCTGAAGAAGAGAGTCTGAAAAATATTTTAAAAATTAATATTAATAAAAAGTAATAATGTTTTTATTCTGAAAATTCTCGTGTTTCTGCTTTATTTTGCAATTTCTGTAGGAAGTTTTATTGTTTCTCTTCATTTCGGAGATGAAAAGGCCTTTAAAAAAATTGAACCAGATGAGAATAAGAATATTGTTTGAGATTTGAACGAATTCTTTGAATGTTTGAGAAAAATTCATTTTCCAGGTATTGAAGAGTAAAACTTTAATAGTATTTTTGGAATAATCATGTTCCTTTGGAACATAGTTTTAACTCTTGTGCAAGACGACCGTGGTTCATAATTGAGTTTGGAGGAAACATAAAAATTAGAGTTTGTTAAGGAGATATATTGTATCAAGGTGATTCGGTGTTTGATATTAGAGTCACTGCAGTAGATTTGATGACAAATAAGTCTCGAAAGATTTCGTACAAATAAAGAAAAAGTTTAAATTATACATAATTTATTAAAAGGAAATAACATGTGACATGTGATGAACTATTTACAATATGGCAGAGATAAGACACAGTCATTACAACCTGAGACCAGCACCGAACCGAGAAGCCATATAAACATAATAATACGTAATTATAATTCTTGTATTTGCATATCTGGTTAAATAAGTGCAAGATACGATAGCTGTAAATAACTATGTCTAATGTCAAGTGAAGAGGTTTACTTAAATTACCCGACTACATACAAAGGAATATTTTTCAAAAAATTAGATTTTTTACAAACTATTTAAAACTATGGTTTTTGGACGTATTTTCAATTGTAAAACAAAATATAAAAATTCAGCAAAATTATTTAAAAATATAATATATTTTGAGAAATAGGAAAATGTGTTAAAATTTTTTAAAGCAATTTAACCAAAAAGGTCAGCACTCTACACAAAAGTGCGCTGCAGCAATCCTGTTTTCAGTTCTACACAACTTATAGAATATAAAAATGAATGAATTGAACCAAAATCTAAGAAAGATTTAGAGATGTAAGGAAGTTATGGGGAAAAATATGTGTATACATGCATTTTGTCCATGAATTCGCAACTTATTTTTGGAGCAATATTTTATGCATTTCATTGTGGTTTAAGGAATAGATTTTCATTCACTTAATTGTATATATTATTAATATGTCGTTAGCGGTTTCATTTTACCGATTTCCTTTGCTTTTCGGCAGTGATTAGAAAAGAATGCGGGCTGTTAGTCTCACGTCCGGTGAGAGTTATCCCTTTTCTCATAGGTTCGTCTGTTCTGCACCAATTTGGCGAGTTGATGGCATACGTAAACGATTATGAGATGACAAAGGTTCCGAATACTAGTATCTGACGAACCAAACCTTTGGATTTTAAGAACTAAAGCATGTATCTACGAATTAACTTAATCAAAATTTCCCATTTTTGAAAAAAGTCCTTTCTCTTTCATCCCTGTTTCAGTCTTTCCTATCCAATTATAAAGCGGAACAATTGCGATGTCATGTGTCCTATTCTGGAATTATACATACTTCGTGGAACTCTCAAAATAACAAGCTGCTGTATTTTTTATCTTTCAGAAAGGATTTCTATTTCTTTCTGATTATGATCCCGTGATTTTAACGACAATGGAAAAAGTTATGATGAAATTCATCAGGGGAAAATATATTTTCTATTTCTTATACAATTTTTTTAATGTCATAAAAAAGTATTTTAGAAAAAAAGTAAAATAGAGGAAAAACCAAATACTCAATTTTTTTTCCATATATCTTTGAGAAAAGCAAAAGTGTATATTTGACGATTTACCATAGAAATTCTCAAGAATTTAAGAACTTTATTTGTGTATATTAATAAAAGCGGTAATTAAAATGCGAAATATTAGTCTCTCAGAAACTTTCCAGCTCTTCAGAAACTCTCTAAGCTCTTCTACCTCAGAAATATGACATCATGGAGCTTAGCCATGATGTTATGCTTTGGACCTTGGTCATGATGTTATGTTTATGTTTGATTTTATCATAGACCTTGGCTTACTCTTCTACATAACTACGATGAATGCTGAGAGTTTAATTTTTCTGTAACTAAGGATTATGTGCTTTGTAGCTTAATAGTAAAGAAAGCGAGTAACTATATCTTTGATATTTTTGTATACCTTTGGTGTATCAAAGGTACATCTTTGGCGTGAAACAAGTACGGAAGGACCTATTATAGAAGGACCTATGGTGACATTTTTTTCACAATTAATTGCTATCATGCGATCAATGCAAAAATGCCTGAAGACCAAAAAAGGCGTTTAGAATGCCTCTCAGATGGATGAAACCAAACTTTTAATCAAGAGAATCACAATTATACTCACAAGGTGACAGATGAGGTTTCATTTAATCAATAATTTGCATTTTTCACATTATTACGTTTATATGCATGTGCATGACAGACAATCAACACTTTGAGGAATTTGATTACAAATTTGATATGGATATGTTTTACTGGAGTTGAAAAGGCATGCTGAAGTATATTTATCTTGCTATTTTCATTTTATAATTACCGTGTTCCCTTGTGCGCAGATAGCTGGATGGGCCGATTTTCAGTTCATATATTTATTTCACAATTTGATGGGTATCAACAAATAGGGCGTAAAAAACATATACCAAGTTTCCTAAATCTAGCTTTAAGTGCTTCACGTTTACGGACATAGACAGACAAACGTAACTCCCCAAATATACTTCTTGGAAGAAGTTTAAGATGTGAAAATCCATCAAAACCATAAATTCGATTCATCTTTGGTGATTACATTATTTTCATTTCGCATCCTTATATGAGAGAGAAACAAGTTCAGAAATATTTGTAAATGAATTTCATTTAAATCAATTCAAATCATTCCATAAATGATTTTGGGTCCAAACTGTAGATCTGCATCGAAATGTGAACTAAATCAACTGACAAAAAAGTATTCCTGCCAGTTGGAATGTTCGCATTTAAATGCATATGGCAAATCGGAAATTTGAAAAATTAAGATTGAAATCAATTTGTTTTTGGCACAGATTTCGAATTCATGCAATCGATCAATGAAACGATGCTCAAATTCCGTACCGGATAATTCCATTGTGTGGTAAATCTAAACACAAAATAAGCAATAAGCAAAATAAGCCAAAGATAGAAAAAACCAGCAGGTGCTTACTTTTACCGCAACCTCGATAAATCACCAAAATATTAGTTATCGATAACACGGAGTTGGCGTTGTTTAAGAAATTATCTAAGTAATCCCGTATATGTATACATCTTGGATCTTATTTACATTAGAGTTTGGTACACTTGACATAGTTGGAAAATTGCCAAGTACGCTCGAGGTTCGTAAAATTCAGTGAGTACCCAAAATGATGGTTTCAAACGGTAATCTAAATAGAAACTGAATGCTGCAGAAACATGACACTTTCCCACAAGTTGCTGCCATTGTTATTATTGCAAACACATGAAGCATTTTAAAATATACATTCTAAATAACAAATTAACCCTTAATTTTAGGACTTAACTGGGCAGACGCGGTCTACGAGGCTGCATTTAATTTATACTGAGATTAAATTTTCTGATAAATGTATTATGAAAATCTGCCAATGTGTTTTGCAGATATTTTTCTTAATATATAGAAATGTTTTTGAAATTTCTCAAAATATATTATCGTTGAAAAAAATAATTGCGTTGAAACATATCCTTTCTTCTCAAATTATATCTTTCAACAAATAATATTATTGAGATCTTACTTTTAAAATCATATCTATTTTTCCAGTATAGAAAGTTTTATAGAAAACAATATATCATAGATTCAACAATTGTATGAAAAAAAAATTAAAACAGATTAAAAGTTACCCTTTTTTTTAATCAGCCAATGTGACTTTCATAACAAGGTTTTAGAAGGCATTTTAGACATACATGTTAAGAACTAATGTTAAAACTAACCTATAAATTCTGCATATATTTTTCTTGGTATATTAATATATTTTATAAATTTTTCTAAATACATTGTCACTAGAAAAAATAATAATGTTTCAATATACATATAAGAATTAGTTGAATGTAAACTTTCATTGAAAAACTCTTCTGTACAATGATCCTTATCATTGAAATCACTTTCTGATTCATTTAAAAGTGTTTAGAGCACTGCTTCATAATAGGATCAGTAAATTGGATTATATTTAAAGGCACAGTTTTTAGCTCCATGTGCTAAGCCTTGTTTATCACTGGGGCACTTACGGGGAAGAATGGTCTCTGTGACCATACTCAAAGAAATAACTAAATTATTTAAAAGAAGCCATCCACTGAAACCTGTTGAAAAAGGGCTTGCGTATTGAATGTCACAAATCAAGAAGCTATAACGTCAATCCATTCGATGGAGGAAAATATAGCATAGGGGGTGCCGAAAGTCCATCGCTAGTGGTGTCACAGACTGCACGACCCGATTTAATTGACTAAAAATCTCTTGAATAGTATAAATATAAACTTCATTAAAATTAATCCATTAATTATTTCAATTATCTCGATACATCTAATGGATTTGTTAATGTAGAAAATAGGCAGAAATTCATTTATAAAGCAAATGCTTAGTTAAAAAAAGAATAACATTTATGAAAAACAACTTTGCCATTTCTGTCGCTAATAATGGTAAGAGAAAAGGATAATAAATATTGTACCTAATTGAAAACAAGAGTGGCATTTTAAATTTATTCCTTTTTTTTAATGCTTTTACACTCATTTTTGAATTTATGAAACGCTACCACATCAAAATGCGTTTCATTTTGATCGAAATTGATAGTCTAAAAGTTTTTTCTCTGTTAATAACAATCCTTGGCTTTTTTTCTCAAATATCACAAGCAAGAATTACGTGATATTTCTCAAATGCAAATCTGTTGACAGCGATCAAAAACAATAGAATGAAATTCAGTTTTTTATTAAAAATATTGATTTCCGATAGTCACTATGTTACCTGATACCGATTCCAATTACTATAGACTGCTTTCTAATATGCTCTATTGAGATTCAGATATCTTTAACGAAATTTAATTAAATTTTCCTAAAAGGAGCAAAGTTGGAAATATTTTATTACATTAGAGCTGTTTTCGAATAAGGATCGAAAATATGCTCGTATTTAATTTTTATTAACTTTTCTCCAAAATAATCTACCTATTCTAGCTGATTTTAGAAAATAATTGAATTATAAAAAGGTAAGATAAAAATTAAATGGAATTCATTGGAATGAAAATGATATTATGTGAAAAAGTTATTTTCATTGAATGAAACAGTTGATGTGATGAAGCAGTTATTTTGTATGAAAGTGATGAAACAGTTATTTTGATTTGAGTTATCGTGTGCTGTTTATTAGCATTTCAACTATGATTCTAATATCTTTAGAAATTTATGGAATAAAACATACTAAAATTTGAATAATATTTAAACAATATGACGAATTGCAATGTTACTGCAAAAACAAATTATTTACTAATTATTAGATATTAAATAATTCTTACTAATTATTTTGTCACCATTTATTTATCATATTTTATTTAACTTCTACATTATTCCTTTTAAATAGATATATTCTATTTAAATATTTAGATAATGTATTCAGTAGACTTTGCTATGCTCTCATAATACTAAACTTAATAAAATAGATGATTTTCAAAAAAAAATATAAGAAATTGTATGAAATTTGTATGTGCTTATTATTCAATACTTTAGAGAAGGTTTTCTATTTGTTTCAGATAATTACTGACTCTCGCTTTTACATTATTGGGAATTTATTTTCTCTAAAACCTACTGACTATAAGAATCAATGCTTACCTCCAGAAATGTTAAACATCATTTCTTTAAATATTTATAAATTAAGAATCTGCTCTAAAAGACGCTTTAGTATGCTGTTGGTTACAAAGAACAATGGTGGAGATTCAACAAAATTTCTAACTATCCAGTATTTTGTCATAGTTTTAAGTGCTATTCTTGTAGGCATTTGACAGAAATAGGAAACGAACATTTAGAAGTCCTTCGTTGGGTAATTCCTTTTACTTAAAGTGCTTTTCCCAATTTGAAACTGTGCACGTTATTATTATAATTCGATGATTCTGCCTGGACTAGCTATTTCTAGACAACTCCTACACTGTGCACCTAAGATATGGGAATGGAAAAGTAGCTCTAAGATGATGACTGATTTTCACCATAATGTTGATATAGAAACAGTGCAATGGGTTGAATTATCACTACCGATAATGCAAAGTACCACCTACGCATAGAATTGTACCGTAAATGATGATAATTGGGACATTGTTGTTGTGGTGTCTAAATCTGTCAACAAACTGCATGCGTTTTCTAGCGGGCTGAATGCAGTTCTTTAACAGTTGTTCAAGAAAAATAGTTATTTGCACTTCAGCATCCCTCATCATTTTTCTGTTTTCACGATTTCTATCTATATTTTGTATCACTTTTATGTCTTACTTGTATAATTGCTGCATTTAAACAAATTTACGTCTCTCTGCTTGTCCTTTGTCCTAAGCAATATTTAAATGGACAAGGATAATCAAATTAAAACCACTTAATAAAGTCTAAACTTTTTCTTCTGATGTTAAATTAATACTGCAGTTAAATACTTGGAATAAGTGATTTTAATTTCACTTAAAAACTTGTAATAAAAGTGGTTTCTTGCCGAGAAGTTCTATGCATGGTGGCAGTACAATTGGAATAATTCAGAGTGTTGAGAAACATCCCTTTCTAATTCTTTTCAGCTTACAACAATATATTCTCCACAAAATAGCCAGCTTCTGAAATTCAAATCAATATGAAACTCTAATCCAATCAACCATAAATAAAACAGTTTTTCTTGTTTCCATACGTTTTTGTTGTGCTTGGCTGTTTTCATGTTAGCCAAGACGGACTTTTGCAATCATTTCTTCACTTTCTTTTTAATATTATTAACTTTTGAAATTTGTAAAATTGTGTATTTTTGATGAGAATATATTTATTATATATTTTAGAAAATGAAAAAAATTATTTAAAAATAATTCTATTCCATATCCCTAGTGACATACAAATATTGTACAATATCGTATAACATTGATCCACATTATCAATATTGTTTAATGTCAAATAATATCGTGCAATATTGTGGCATAGACTTTGCTACTTGGGATTAAATAACCCATTTAGGAGATAATAAGAAATAATAGATTGCAAAGTTCAACAAAATTTATGATAGTGATTTATAAATGCAAGAACTGAAGAATGGAATGTAGTAAAAACAATAGAAAAATTTAAAAAAACTTTTTTATCAATCTGAGTAGAGTAATTATTTGGAAATTAATTTTATTATTAAGTAAGAAATAAGTCGTAATTAATATGAAAATGGAATGGAAATGATGCCACAATAAATGGAATAAAAAAATTACCAAGCAAACTTTAAAAATTAAAAAAAACATAAACATGTGGTTAAAATTTCGATTGATTTAAATTATTTCGTAAAATGCTGTGCGTTTTTATATTTTTTGAACCCCAGAATTATGATAAAAATAATTTTTTTCCTATAGTGCAGCAATAAAATCATTTTAAAAAAAAATAGTGTTTGATTATGATTAGTTAAACTTTATGGGAAAAATAATGATTAATGTTAAAGTATGTTATAATGTTAGAGAAATTTTGGTTTCTAAACATATTTTATAACGTTTAAATTTTATTTATAGAACTGCTTTTTTGCATTTGTTTTATAAATTTACTGTTAGGGATATTTAAAAATAAACCTTTACCAGTTTAAATAATTTATCTCCATAAAATGTCCTTACTTTTATCTCCGCAATTCTTTATTACATAAATGCGTTCTACATTTCAAACTGTTCCCCCGATTTACAAAAAAAGAAAAGCTTTCTTATCAGTTTATAAATATTCCACGCTTACCACGTTTATCTGGGAATTCCTATTTTCTTTAAAGTCATTTCCACAAACATGTGAGAATTCTGTGAATGGTAAAAAGAGGTAATAACGCTTTGTATAAAAAGGGGATATGAATTGGAATAGTGAAACCCACGGTAGGAATAAAAATGGTATTTGGAGGAGAGGATTTATGGAAACCCCTTGATGGCGGAATTGCTTATTGTCAGAAATTGCATTTTTCACTGAATAAAACAGCGTTATAAAGACTCTGTAAATTCGTTATTTGTAAAAGGAGGGTAGTTGTATATTTCATCGGTTCTTTTACAGTTATTTTACACTTATTCGTAGAGGACAGCTTTGATCCGTGTTTTGTATATGAAACAGACAACAAAGTTAGATACGTAAATAAGGTTAGATATTTTCGGAAGATTTCAAATTCTATATATTTTATGAAAATTTATTTCTTAAGAATGTGCATAAATATTTATTCCCACAAATCTTGTATTGCAGCGTATTTTCAAATATCTTCCTCTGTTATTATAGTTATTGTCCTCTGTTATTCCAATGTTCTTCAAATTTAGGTGATATTTTCATTAAAAGTTTAAATGAAAAGAATAAAATGACGTGCTCTTTTAATAAAGTCAATCTTTATTAGCACTCTAATGATTCCTGCTTGGCACCATTTCAAAATGGTGCATCATTTGATGCTTTATTTATTTATTTCTCACTTGCCAAAAATGGCAACAGAATGGTAAAAAAGACGTAGATTAATTTTACGGTAAAATTCAGCTTAAAACAATTATACATGTATTGATTTATTTTTTGGAACAATGAACAAGTTCTGATATCAAATGCATTGGGAAAATTCAACAAAACAAATACATATTAACATATATTTTGGAACAATAAACAAGTTCTTGTATCAAGTGTATCTTGGAAATTCAACTTAAAACAATTATATATTAATATATTTTTGGAGCAATAAACAATTTCTTGTATTAAATGCATCGGAAAAATTCAACTTAAAGCAATTATATATTAATTTATTTTAAAAAAGTTCTTGTATCAAGTGCATAGTTATGGATTCAACTACTTTTCAGAGTGCAAAGGGTTTAAACTGTTTGTAAAATCCTTTGCTAAAATTATTTATACTTCTTGCTGGCATCCAAACCTAAGGGTAGCGTGGTTTCTCCTTAATCTCGGTGTTCCGGGTTCGAGAAATAGTTCAGGCATGGTCGTTCTTTAAATATGTATTATCTGTCATGTCTGTGAAAGTGCCCTTCTATAAAAAGGTCTTGTGTAAGAGAATGTGGAAATGTCATCTTCACATGAGTTCGAAGTCGAACTTCAACCCCCGGGAGCTCAGGGGCCCTACCTTCAGAAACTACTGCATTCCTCTTTCCATGGAAATGCGGTCAAGGCATCATCAGTAGTTCTTACTAGCCGCCTTTGGCGACCAGCTGGTTCGCCATGAGAAATGCGTTCTAAAATTTTCAATTAAATCACATATTCATTAGCCTTGGAATAATTCCGGTCATTGATTGGCCTGAAATTAATGTTTTCTTTAAGATGATGGACGGAAAGTTCTAAAAGAACAAGTTTTCCTAATAATAGTCTTTCATTTTATAAATCAGTCCGTTTTAATGATTGATTTAGGAGATTGATTGATGTAGCAACTTTTATTTAAAATATTTTGTAAAATATGACTCATAGAGCAAAGTATGAAGAAATCTAAAACACATTATTCATAAATGCTTTGTTTGACTCAAGCTACATAAAATGTAATTATTTACTTCCTTTAAGATCAAATTAATAATATTAAACAATGTATATGCCTAATAATAATATTTTACAAATTGACCGTTCGACCGGAATTTGAATGCATATCCTGTATAAATTCAATCCTGCATAAATAAAGATAGTTTATTGAATTAATGATTTAAATATTGCAAACTATCATAGAATCCTTTGCTTTGCATTTATTTTTTTAGAAAATATCACATTTTATATTTATTTTATTTTATCCAGTCACGTGCTAAAAGTTGCATTTCTTTAGATTTAATTTGCGATGATAGTTTTTTTTAATTTGAACTTCCGTCATTCTTTTCTTTTATTTTATCCAGTGACGTGCTAACAAAAACATGGTTAAAATATTTCTTTAAAAATTCACTAAGAATAGAAGCTTAAGTTATACATTAACCCTCTGAGCGTTTTCATTTTAAGAGTGAAACCTCCGAAAAGTGAAGGAAGTAGGAGTAATATTCTGTCGTAAAATCGCATCGGTTTTTCTAAAGAGCTGTACGGCAAGCGCTAGAGAATTCTTTCGACCCCTCCGTTTCTTCCTGGGTGGCCAACACGCCTTCGGGTATGAGCAAATGACCGCTCATTCATGTCAGATCTTATTGCTTTCCGTTTATTCCGAATGACTAAAAGTCAGCTGGTTTCTAGGAATAGTGTTTGGGAAGACTGTTCTTTTGCCTTTTAACATCGTTTAGCTGATAACATCGTTTTCTAAATCGTTGCAGCAGAGTATAAATAAACATAGAGGGTTTCGCTTAATATGCTAGGTATTTCAGCACAGACATTTTCATCGATCTCACTATAAAATATATTCAAAGTGAGTCGCTATACATACATACTATATATATATATATATATATATATATATATATATTCAAAAATAATGAAGGATTAAAATTGCATTCACATTCCTTTAATATTCTTTCAAATAAATCATAGTTATATTTTTGTACAGAGCAATCAATATTTGAATAGCATTTGTCTAGAATTAGAACTTATCAGTCAGTATGACGTGTAGATAGCAATATATATATATGACCAATATGTCATTTTTTAGAAAAAATGGTCGTCTTCTTTTATTAAAAAAAAACCATGCAAATCAGTAAATTGATTGGATTCCTTAAAAAATATAGAATTTTAGAGTCAAAAAATTTTCTACTCATATACTAATATTTGGGAGTATGTATCATGTATTAATATCGTGATAAAGGCTCTAAAATATCTCATAGCTATTTTTCAAAATTGAATATTGTTTTTAATAATTATTTTTTATTGAAGAATAATGCCTTTTTTGTTTTTTATAGTTTCAAAATAATTTCACGTTAAAACTTCGTGAAATATACCAGAGCAAGCGCAGTTTAAATGTCCTTATTTAAAATTTATTTTTGAAGATATAGACTGGTTTAGTCATTTTAAAATGTTTTAGAAACTTATTAAAATTATCGACATTTTTGTGATTTTTTCAATATCTATTTTCACTATTTTGTGTGCACATTTAATGAAACTGTTATCTTCAAAGGTAGCTGGAACAAACATACTATTATTTTAAAATATTATACAGGAGTATTTTATTCCTCATAAATTGCGATATATTTATAATGTTCTTTAAAATAATACAATGTACAAAAATTAATTTTCGTCTATTCTAAAAAAAAAAAATAACCACTATTTATTTGTTACTATTTCTGCCAGTTTTATCAAATAGTGTAATTGACAAGAGTTTCAGTTATGCTTACATCTTTTTATAAAATTGACTGTGGAAAAGTAACTGATGATTTAAATAACTGAAATTAAACTTGTGAAACATATATTGCATTAATGTAACTTTGCAACATTTCATTTTCTTTCTCTAACTAATGATCGCTAGGAGTAGAAATAATCACCGAAAACTTTTTTTTTACAATAATTCATGCCGATGGGTTATTGTAAAAAAAGGAATAAGCATCATGCTTTGGTAAAATAATACATGACGATGCTTTTAATAAAGAAATAAGCATCTAGGACCCTTTACAAATACAGAAATGAATTAAGAAATTTTATGTCTTAGAGTTACATTTGAAATTAAGTTTGAAAGCTTTAATTGCTTGAAAGAAATGTTTTTATTTTTATTGATTATCTCCGTAGGCATAATAAAAGAATCAAATTATATAAGTAAATGGATTTAATGAAGAGATAATTATATTCATATTTCAGTGTTATTGGGATGTATAAATTTTACAAATAATTGCCAGCGTATTTTGAAAACTCCAGAAAACCAGCATTCTAGAAAAAATTACAGTAAAGAATTACATTAGAAATAATTACAGTGTAAGCAATTACTTTATGCTTACGATTATTTTATGCTTATTACGCTTATGATAGAAATATGCTCTGTTGTATCTAGAATCATTGGCATTAGCCTTAAATCGGTTTTGAAATACACAAAAATATTTTTTCTTCATCATAGGGCAAAATAGGAGAAGGCAAGAATTTCTCAAAATGAAAATGAAGTAAAAAAATGCATTTTCTTTTTCTTTCGAAATTGGAAAAATATATAGAGCAGACGATCATTGATGACATACTTAATGGGCTAAAGTTTTAATCTATACTTATAATAAAGCTCAAAGTGTTTGTGTGTGTTGGCCCTCAACAGGCCAAACCGTTAGACCTACAGCTACCAAACTTGGTACATGCATACCTTGGAAGTCCGAAATGTGCATCTCGGAGCCCCTTTTTTCGAGTTTTTACTTAGAATTTGAACTAAAAATTAACGAAATTTAGAGGTTATTCCGCTATATCTTCTGATAATATTATTGCACAAAGATGATTTTAACATTAACGTAAAGATTAAAAAATTAGTTTTCTAATGATACCAGTATATATAATTTAAGCTTCTATTTTTAACGAATTTTTAAAGAAATATTTTAACCATATTTTTCAACAATATAATTTGGACAAAACAATGACATTTTATAGCAAACGATAAACGAGCAAAGGGAAAAAGTAGCTTTTATTAAACTGTTGCCATCGTAATGACAGAAGTTCAAATTAAAAAAATAAATTAACTATAACTGCAAATTAAATCGAAAAAAATGTAACTCTCACCACGTGATTGGATTAATAAATATTAAATATCATGTTTCCTAAAAAAATTAATGCGATGCAAAGTTTCTATGATTGTTTGCAATATTTATATCATTAATTCATTAAATCCACTTTTTGTTTGAGGTAAACATGATTGAATTGATACTGGATACGCCACGCATTCGAATTCGAAACAAATGGCTAATTTCTAAATCATTTGTAAAATGCACACATAGTACTGATAACTTGGTCTAAATAATTACAATAAAAAAAATAATAATTACACTTTATGTAACTTGAGTCAAAAAATGCATTGATGAGTAACTGTTATATATTTTCATACTTTGCTCTGAGACTCTCATATTTAACATAATATTTTCACTAATATTTTAAGCAAAAGTTGTTACATCAATCAATCTTCTAAATCAATCATTAATGTTGGCTGATTTATATAAAAAGGCTGATTTATATATAAAGTATTATTATTAAAACTTTTTAAAATCTTTTCGTCCACCAATTTCATGCCAATCAATGTTCGGAATCACTCCAAGGCTGATAATCAAATGAATATGTGTTTGCGTATGTGAATGAATGTGTGTGTGTGTGTGTGTGTGTGTGTGTGTGTGTGTGTGTGTGTGTGTGTGTGTGTGTGTGTGTGTGTTACTGTTCTACACACCAGGCCATATGACCTAGAGGTACCGCACTTGATATATTCATATTTACTTTAGAGGATGAAAATATTCGGAGGGTGGAATTTTTTAGGGGAACTTTAATTAATTAAAATTACGCTATTATTTTTACTTTTTCTGCGATAATTTCCGCAAATATTGCAGTGTAAAATTGTTTTTTAAATCGTCTTAAAAATGACTTTTTACATGGTTACCATTATTTTAATTTATAAATTCTAATTCTATTTTTAGTGATTATTTTTAAGAAATATTGTAATCATATTTTCTAACAATTAATTTCCCACACAATGAAAGTAGAATTTAACCTGCAAGATCACGTTAAGAATGTACCAGTGATTGCCGTCACTTTGACAAAAACTCAAACTGAATAATTAAATTAACTCTTATTGCAAATTAAACCGAGGATAGTGTGATGTACAGCAAGTGTTTAAAAAAGAAGCACAATATTATGGAACAAATATAAAATGTGATATTTACACAATTCCATGACAGCTTATTACGAATTAGAGATATATAATGCAATGAACAAATAATCGTGAGGCTTCTATAATAATATGAGTTATGTGCCTTTCAAAGTTTAAACATATTTGGCTGAGAAGTTATAAAGATAGGAAGACACATAACTATTTAATTGAATAGTTTAGAAAGCATTACTCATGGCGGACCAGCTGGTCACCAAAGGCGGCTAGTATGAAATAAAAATTGACATAAATGGTCAAATGATTGGAATAGGTAGAATACCTAAAGGTTTTGGAAGTAATTCCAACATAAAACGAATTAAATGAATATAGTGCGAAGAAATATCTGTACATATTTCATATTTTTTAATTAGACGGTGATAAGGCACGGGCGATCATCGAGGATATATGTATGGTCATTAGCTCTCGCATAAAACAAAAATTAATACACAGTTGACAATATTATTTATATAATAGACTTAATATTTATATAATTGATAATTGACTTAAAAATAAAAAAGTGTTTTTCAAATTTCAGTTCAATATAGCATACTAGATAAGGCTTAATTCCTTTTTTCAACCCTTTAAAGCCCTTTATTAACCTTTTTTTAACTTCTCATTTCATTAGCTAGGGTTAAAAAGGTAGAGCTTTCACAAGAAATTATTCCAGTCAAAAAATTTGACCAACTTTTAATTTCTTTCTTTATCGTAATTTTCCTTAATTAATTGTAATTAATTTAAATGTAATCTTATCTTCAGATATTAGATTAAACTTCCTGATGGGAAATCTACATGCGTAAATCTGTATGTAAAAATAGGGTATGATACACCAAAATGGAAGCATCGAGATAAATCAAAAGTATCATGCAATTTTATCCAAATGTAGTTTTCTATTAATTTTAAAATATATATAATCAGACAAAGGATTAATTATTTATGAGTGTCTATTCTTGATTATTTGAATAGTCATTTAAAATCACGCACACACAAAATAGATCTATGAAATGTACGTTGGTTTGACATTCTTATTGTAATTATGTCGAATTTTTGCGATAATCTAAAAGGACAGAAAGAGGCACAAAATTCATACTTGATTGCAAAATCTAATCAAAATGTACTTAGAAATAATTGCTTTTAATAATAATGATGATGATGATAAAAATTATTTTTCTTGTTTGAGTCTGACAACTTTTAAGGTTGATCCTGAACCAATGTGTGCAGTTTATGATGTTTTCTTCAATAAGTAACGGCCCCATCAGCAACAAAATCTCAATAAAGTAACGTAAAGTCATTTATTTGGTACGAGTAAATAACAGGCTGTAATTTCAAGACATAACTATGAATGCTGCACTTCTAGATATTCAATTGCATTTTTATTAAGGAATTTAACTGCAAGATTTTACATTAGAACGTCCTTAAAAACGTGTAATTAAGACACGCTATACTTTGCACAAGATTAATGAAAAGCTCTCTCATTTATCCAATCATATTTTAACCTCTATAGAAGAGTGCTATTAGCATATCTACAAAAAGAAAAAAAAACTGCTTCAGAGAACTGTAAAATAAGCACAGAATTCTTGAACTAAATATTGATTTCTTAGAAATGTTTTATAGATCCACAATTTTATCCTAGAAAAATATTCTAAAAATATCTAAGAAATATAAAAATCATTCTAAAAGTCTTCTTTCATAAACTATTGAAAAAAATATCTGGAGATGGATTTCGAGGTTAAGACTTTTAGAATATGATCCATTTCTTAATATTCGTAACAAAATTAATCAAACGCTGAATTAATTTTATTTTGCAATTTGCTTTCATTTACATCAAAGTATATTATGATTAAATATTAATAATTTTCTGAGTAGAAATAATTCTTAATTTTTTTTATGAATTTGAATGAAATTCTTTTATTCAGTTTATTCAATTATTCTATTCAAAAATTTAAAAAGGGGTCACATCATTAAAAAGAATGACGCAGAATTCCATGTTTTTACACAATATAAATCTGATAAGAGAAACAATATAATAATTTATTTTATTATATTCATAGAAATTTAGATTTCTTTAAAACGTAAAACTCAGTTGCATCTGCTTATTTTATGAAAAATAATTAGAGGTAGAGATTAGCGCAAAAAGTATAAATTTGCATTATAAAAATAGTTTAACTCAGAATGAGAAATATATTTCGTACATTAATCATATATCGAAGGCAATTTTTCAAATATATCCTTTTCTAGTTCTTAGTGCTTCAATGCCATGTTTAATCACAAGTAAGCTAAAACTGCATTAAGAAAAAAAAATAGTTCAATGGAACTTTGAAACAGTATTTTGATCAAATAAGCTATATCAAAGAAATTCTACGGAAACCAAACGCAGTTTAAACTTAAGTTCGCATAGAGCCATTATGGGACATACTATTGGGGAATTATTTCGGTTCCTCTTTTCTTGAATTAGCCCTTTCCTTTCTCACCCCTCGTTTTTTCCTAACGCCGATTCATTACAATGACCTATGCCTAAAGGAATCTCCGGACCCTCAGATGCTGCGACATCCTTAAATGGTCGTAAAGAATTCATTGTGTTGACTCCCCTCCAAGTCATAAAGAGGGCAACACGTGAGGGGGTGAGCACGGCGTTAAAATGCGGTCAAAACCGTTTGGGAACGGTATACCCCCTACGTCATTTTCCGTCTAAACCGAAAGGACGTTCTTCCTTACCCTACGTCGAAATCCGTGCAGAGCCCTTTTAAGACATCTTGGGGCTACGTCGATATACGTGCGGAACCCTTAGAGGGTTAAAACACTGATACCATTAGAAAGCTATTTCTTTTAATCTTTAAATTGATGTTAAAATCATGTTTGTGTGATCATATTTTCGGAAGTTATAGAGGGAAAACGTCGAAATTTAGATTCAATTTTAATTAATTCAAATTCTAATTAAAAATTCGAAAAAAAGGGCCCCAAGGTACACATTCCCGACCTCCAAGGTATACATGTACCAAATTTGGTAGCTGTAAATCCAACGGTCTGGCCTGTAGGGCGCCAACACACATACACACACACACATCGAGCTTTATTATAAGTATATATTAGTTACTAAAAATAAAAATATATAATATAACAAATCCGAAAAAATCAGATGTTACTTTGAAATCTATAATCTGATATTTTGGATTATATCTTTGTATTTCCATCCGTCTTTACTGACCGTCTGATGCGAAGGGTCTTTTACTAATGTTCGGCTTCTTTTAAATCTCACTCGCATGATACTCTCAAAAAATAATTTTAAGAATTATATTTAAATAAAGGTCAAAGCCTTGTAGCTCTTCTGTTGCTGCATGCAATCTACCAAAAATGCATTCCTACTTTATTAGTTGCTCACAGACTATTTATCTCACATTAGAACTAAAATATTTTTCTTGTTCTATAGGAATGATTAGAATTGCCTTCAAAATGGTTTAGCATTAATCAATAATGTAGTGTTGAAATTGAAGGAATATTTTACTTCAATAGAATTTCGGCAATGGTGATTAACTGCATTTTCAGTTAGAATTGTGTAGTTTAGCAGCTAGATCTATGAATGTATGATTACCTGTGAGTATTTGAATAAACTTACTAACCAACGCTGCTGACAAGACTAATGAGATTTCTATATGGATATAGCGCTTGAATTGAAATCCTAACTTCCTTTTGGATCAAATCCCTCCAAGGATTGATGTCCATTTAGCTATCATTTGCAAAACTGTGCAAGAAATGGACAATCTACTACTCTTGATTGCCCTTTGATGCTATGTCGAAGGTCTTAAAATAATATTGTTGACCAAAATATTTATGTAATAGCATTATTAGTGTATTCTGCTTTGGTTCAAGTTATATGAAATCTCTGAAAATGCTGAAACAGCTTTAGATAGTACTTTGGTACCAAATAATTTGAAATATACTATCTTTCATGTCTTTGCTAAATCTCATAACGAATTTAGCTTATCTATAAGATTTTTTTTTTCTTTACTTAGAATAGGAGAATCTTTCTTTTAGAATTTTACCTCCTCGCATACAAAGAACAAAGAAAGTATTGTAATTGTCAAATAAATTCGAACTCCAGATTTTGAGGACTCTGCACATTTTAAAGCTCCTTGAAACAATTTTGGAAAACGTCTGTCTGCATGTGCCAAAGGCGACTCTAAAACGTTTTGTTCTAAACGGAGGACTGTCTTCACTTTAAAATTGTAGCTATCAAATTTTGAGGTAATCTGTCCGGTTGTTCTCATCAGGTTCTAAGATTTAAAAAGAAAAAGCATTTTCGTTTCGGATATGAAGAGAAATTTAATAACGCTTTCTTCCTACAGAAACTGCATAATAAAGCAGAAACACGAGAAACTTCAGCATAGTAGTATTCTTACTTTTTAATAATCCTACTTTTCTGAAGAATTTTTCAGAGTTTCTTCTTCCAAGATTGATTACTTTACATGTTTACTGGAGCTTTGAAATAATACAAGATCTTCCATAAAAGTTTTAAGATATTTGAAAGAAAAAGAGGGATACCTTGATGACTTTTAAAGCCAGGAAGCGGTGTAAAATTTCATAAATAATAAAGGCTCCGACCGGCCATCATTTGCAGCATATTTCACTTGCCCCCAAAAATAGAGCTTATCAACATAAAATGTTCCAATAAAAAATAAATTTACTTTACAGCGTTTTGATGTGAAATGTGCTTGACTCAGTTTAATAATCAGTAAAGAAAATTGGCATTTTATATATTTTTGTTTCAAAATATCTTCAGTAAACAAAAAAAACTCTCTTTTTTAAATTTATTTTGATTGAATTTATTTTAAAAGCCAAGAGACATATTCAAATTTGACAAAAACACATTCAAAACAGAAACATATTTAGTTTAAAAAATATATATTATGCCTTGATTTACTAATTACCGTTAATCGAAATAAACATATTTCCCTGAAATCTACGGATAAATATTGAGGCGAATGTTAAATAATAATAAAAATATAAAAATTATCATTTATAAAATATCAAATAAATTTTAAAATAATTATTTACAACAAACATAATGCAAGAAACTACATCGAAAAATTTTTAAGTAAGAGTTTGTATTGTGTAAGTAACTGGATTCAAAGAAAATCTGATATTCCATTCTTTATTATAACTATCAAAGTAAATATTTTTGATTTCCTTTGCCACAAAGTTTTACGAGCTATATTTTATAGCCCCTAACTGCAACACTTAAACAATTCTTTTTTTAAAAAAAATCACTAGACTTGTTTTTATGGTTCTTTAAATGGAAAGTCCAGAGATTGGCTATCTGATTTTGGTAACTAATTTTAAAAAGTTTTTCAGTCTTTGTATCCAAACCTTAAACCAAAAAGAAAAAAAAAAGTTGTGGAATGTGATAAAGCTTATACTTTCTTTCAAACTTCAATACTTAAATATCAGTATAAAATATTTTCGGAGTAGTGCATCAAGGTTTTTACTGTTAAAATTGAACCAATTTGTTATATAACAGCTGTAAAACTGGAATTAGATGCAAAAAAATTGCAGCAATTATTCATAAAAGAATATTATTATTCTTTTTAATTCTACTTCAGGAAATAAGCATCAAAACTGAATATTTATTCATTTGATATTTTCACAAAATTAAGGAAATTTTTGCTAGAAAGTACTTCTGGATATTCAAAATAAACATTTTAAAAGAGAAAAAATACTTTAAGGTTAAACGAATTGGACAATTCGTCGATTGGTACAACGATATATGAAGATTGCTAAAGATGGATTTCCCAATTTCGATCCATTTTTGAAACATTTTATCTATTCATCCTTTTGTTTCATTTTGTATGATGAATTTTCGAAACCGACGCCATTGAAGGCGATTTCGAGAAGGAGACGAATGTGATCAATCAGTTCTCAGTTTCACAGTCTAAAAAAAACGCACTGCGGTTATTTTAATTTACTTGTTGGTGATGATGGGTCCTGCGTTCTCGAAAGTGTGTTTTACACGACGTACAATATTAGATACAATAATTACAATGGTAGGTACAGTGGTTGAAAGTGGACATAACTCGATGTACAATGGAGGCGAGGTATTCAAATAAAGTTTATCTTACTTGCGATACTTGTCTCTGTATTGCTTGCGACACGCAGCATTCATTATACAGTTTCTATCAGATATCCAATTGGAGGAATGAGTTATGATAGCTATGGGTGGCAATTAAGCCTTACTCAGAGACACCACCCTCGATTGAACAACCCGAAATTGAGGATGAGAAGCTGCCGGCATGACGCTTGGTTCTCGCCACCACCGTGGTTAGAAAAAATTATGTGATAAAAATTGATAATTTTATTTTTTCTCCTTATTCCACACATAAAAAATGTTCTTTATCATTTTTTCAGATGTATATTTTAATTTTTAACCCTTTATTTACCGAAAGTTTCTTTAAAATACCTTTTCAATCCGGCTGATAAATTCTTATTACGACTATTTTTTGTAACAGTATTTGAAAGACGAAAAATAAATTTTTTCCAATAGAAAGCAATAGATGCCAATTAAAAATAGCCGCAAAATCTTTTCTTATTAATTTATTATTCAAATTATTTGAATTAATAAAAAAAATCTTCCTTGGTTTATTTACCGAAAGTTTAAAAAAAGTCTTAAAACATAACTAATGGTTCAAAAATAAAGTTAAAAAATTGATGATAAAATAATTCAGTAAATAAAAAGAGAATGAATTTTCTTAAAACTTTATACTATTTAAAATGTTCTTTATTTTGTGAAACATTATTGCAATTTCCAATAAAGTACATAAATTAATTTCGAGAAAACAGAATAATTCCATTTTTTTTTGCCTTTATTCATTTTTAAAATTTTATATAGAAATAAAATGTGGCGTGGAATATATTTTGTAATCCATTTAAATCTATAAAAATAAGAGGGATTTTTTTTTGGCTTAGATAAAGTTTGAATAATGAAATCGTTTGATAAATGAAATCGTGGTTCATTTTAAAACTACTCGAACTTTCTATTTTTTTTTCTTTGCGTTCCAATTTATTCTTCCACTTTTAGACGCCGTCAATTTATTTCAGAGAAATTGAAATAGAGAGGTTTCCATTTCGCCTCTCCTGGCTCTCAGAGCATTTTAATTTCGTATCGCTTTGAACTGTCTCGACCATTTTTATCGATTACGATAACTAACCAGCAAAACCATTTTTCATCGTTAGTTTCCGGTGTGAAGGCGAACAGGAAATCCTCTGGAAAAATCTTCCACGAAATTTCTTTCTGGTATCTCTTTTTTGTTTTATTTCATTTCTTTTCTATATATGCCTATTTCCTGTTTTATTGAACAAATGAATGCGAAGAATTAAAAAATAAATGGTAGTCATTTCTATCAAACAATAATCTATGTGTGTACAATAATCAATAAAATTGAATGTTTGTCTGTATGTCCGATTGCAATGAAACCTGATCAGCTTAAGGTAACCGACTACGTTCGAAGGAAAAATTTTGCAAAATTTGATTTTTAAATGTATAATCAATTATAAACACTGTAAATAACAAAACATTATTTGAGAATATAATATATTTTGAGAAATATTAAAATTTGTGGTAAATATTTGTGAAATTTGACCAAAATGGTTAGCATTCTACAAAAGATTGTTATGCAACAATCCTATTTTTCTTTGTACACAAGGTATGAATGAACTGAACCAATTCTAAGAAACATTTTGAGAGGCAAAGAAGTGACAGGTAAAAATGTACGTATATATGCATTTTTTCCATTAATTCGCAACTTCATCTTTCTAAACACACCTATAACATAAAAAGTATTTTATTAACAATAAAACTTTTTGTTCATTTCATTGCCTATATTATTTAAAACACGCTCTGAAAGTTTTATGTAAATACCTCAATTAGTGTTTGGGATATTACGTTAATGGTGGATAATTTTTATAAAAATTAAAATTGAAGTGAAATACACATTTTAGCTCAAAAATAAATTTTGCTTAAAATTTCTCTGGATAATATGTTAGCCCTTCCTTTTCTTATAAAAAAAAACTGTTTTGGAAAGAGAAAAGTCCGAATGTCCAAAAATAACACTTTTTTTAAAAAAAGAATCGTCAATGTGGTCAAATGCCAGTGTTTTCAACGAAAGTCGGATACCTTAATGCTTATATCTACGTTATGGTTATAGGGATATTACAATTATCTAAAATTTAAAAAAATGGAATCTCAACCGCATCTATTTACCAAGGATTAACAACCAAATAACTCACCGAGGAGACACAATAGATTCAGTAGAGATGCTAAATCCAAGTTAATAAGGTTAATATTGTATAGTAATTGAACGCAAATGCCATACAAGTCATTCTCAGAGGTAGCAGCTTTATTACAGATTATGAGGAAAGTTTTGAGGAAAGCAATCCTGGGGATTTTAAATTTTAATTCAATGTTAGCGTTTTTCGCAGTAACTTCTGAAAATATAATAGTGCAACTAATTTTGCACCATTTTAATTTTCAAAAAATATCTTTACTACTACATTAACGATTTTATGACGAAAATATATTTTATATGCTGAATTAATTTTGGAAAAAATATTTTAATCACATTTTCTAAAATTAAACTTGAGAATTCCGAACGAATAGGAAACGAATTCGAATATACCATAAATAGTTTCTATCATTGCCATTCTGAAAGAATACCGAGTTTCACAATTCTAAAAGAATACATAAATTTAATATATAAAAAAGGATATTTGTTTGTTCGTATTTTATATACTGTCGCGCCGTTCATCCTGTTTCGATAAAATATTCCCAGATTATTGATTGATTGCACTTAATATTATTTTTTCGGCGGCAGCAAAGCGCCGGGTACCAGCTAATATAAGATAATTGTAAACGGTTTTCCAAAATTAAAGCAAGATTTGAATTCTCCACCTTTTGTGCGGGTGTTAACAATCCTAATAAATAAATGATTTGTCAGCTAATACTTAGGATTAGTAAAAATGGATTGTGACATAATAGAATAAGTTGCCTTCATTGTTGAAAAATATTTCAAAAATAATGAATGCTTGGTGATAACAATTCGAATATTTGAGAATTGGCCCTCTATATCGGGTGATTTAACACCGCTAGATTTCTTTTTATGTGGTTATTTGAAGTCAAATGTACATTGCAAAATTCTCTCAAGCTCGTGTACATTGAAGGAGCGTGTATAAGCCAGCAAATCCGTGAAAGCCCTTTATCCTAATTTTAATTCCATATATAGCCCTACCCTGTGTACTTTAGCATTTAATTAAAATATAACAATTTAAATATTGAAAATAAAAACGTTTTTTTATTATTTAATTCAAATCTTAAATTAACAAGTTATTCTATCTTGTAACATTCCGTTTTTATTAACCCTAAACTGATAATTGTCAAATGTTTTTAATAGGTTTGCCAACACCTTATTGCACGAGATGAAAAATTATTTCAAAACATCATTTTGAAAATAATTTAATCAACATTTTTTTCATTTGTCCAAGCAAACTTTTTCAAAAACGATTTACTATAAAATTTATAAAAATTAAATATTTGAACTTTATAAAAATTAAATTAAATCTATAAAAATTTATTAATTAAAATTAATTACTTCAACTTTATTCTTGAAACAATTTTCAGTTTCAGGAATCGAATTAATTAAAAGCATAAATCTTTTTCAATTTGTTTTTTGATATATTGGTACAAAAATGAAAACAAATAGATAAAATCATATACAAAAAAACAACAACAACATATAGTAAATCTGTATCAATAAGTCTTTGTCAAATCCCCACCAACTAACTATATCAACTCATAATCTCTATACTAATACTCATAATGAAACTCAATGTGTGTGTGTGTTGGTGCTCTACAGGCCAGACCGTTGGACCTACAGCTACTAAATTTGGTACATGTATACCTTGGAGATCGGGAATGTGCACTTTGGAGCCAATTTTTCGAATTTTTAATTAGAATTTGAATTAATTAAAATTTAAAGGAAATTTCGACGTTTTTCTGCTATAACTTCCAAAAATATTATTGCACAAACAGGATTTTTGCATCCATTTAAAGATAAAAAAAATTAGCTTTCTACTGGTATCAGTGTTTAAGGTATAACTTAAGCTTCCATTTTTAATGAATTTTTACAGAAATATTTTAACCATGTTTTTTTAGCACGTGACTGGATAAAATAAAATAAATATAAAATGTTATATATATTTTATTTTATATATATATATATTTATATTATTTATAAAATATGATTTCTTCATACTTTGCTCTGTGAGCCATATTTTACAAAAGATTTTTATTAATATTTTAAAAGAAGACCGATTGCTACATCAATCGGTCTTCTAAATCAATCATTAAAACTGATTTATTTATAGAAGTAAAGAATATTATTAGGAAAACGTGTTCTTTTACAACTTTCCGTCCCTTATCTGAAAGAAAATATTCATTTCAGGCCAATCAATGGCCGGAATGACTTCAAGGCTAATGTGAATATGTGATTTAATTGAAAATTTTAGAACGCATTACACATGGCGAACCAGCTGACCACCAAAGCTGGCTAGGATATACATACATTAAAAGAACTAAGTTTTCTCAATATACCAGTCAGAAGGCAAAAAGAGATGGATATGGATAATTAGTTGGACGATATATATATATATATATATATATATATATATATATATATATATATATATATAAAGAGAATGAATGTTCTGAACATCAATGAGACGGCTCGCAAAGATAGAGAACGAATAATATGCAAAGATATTAAATGACCCCTGAAGTGTAGAATAACTGATTAGAGGAGTTTACGTTATATCTTCTGGCAATATACTCTCCATAACCATTCGGTTGCGAAGACTCAATTGTTTCTTTTCAATGATGTACTACAAACAAAACCAAATGAATTAATTTTTTGTAATTATTTTAGTTCTTATTAAGGTATCCGACTACGTTTAAAGGAAAAAGTTTGAGAAATTGGTTTTTTTGAGAACTATTGAAAACTATGGTTTTTAGATGTATTGTCAACTATAATACTATAATGTTGTCATTATATTAAAATACTGTAAATACAACAAAATTATTTAAAAATACATATTTTGGGAGAAGGTGTAGTAAATGTGCAAATGTGTATTAAATGTTAATGTAATTAAACCCAAACGGTGAACACTTTACAAAGAATTGTAATGCAGTAATCGTATTTTTCTTCGTACACAAGTCATAGAATATAAAAATGAAACAAATAAACCAATTCCTAAGAAAAATCTTGAGATGTAAAGAAGTCGTGGGTAAAAATATACGTATATATGATTTTTTAACATAAACTCACAACCTAAATTTTCTAAGCATACCTATAAATGAAAAATGTCTTTCACTAACACCAAAACGTTTAGTTCCTTTCATTGCCCATATTATTTAAAATATATGCTGAACTTTTTATGTTAATACCTCTAATTAGTTTTTCAGATATTGTATTAACAGCGGAGAATGTTTATGAAAATGAAAGTTTTGATAAAATTGAAATTAAAGACAAATTTTAGTTGGAAAAAATCTGTGACCCTGGATGATAGGTGAGGCCTCCCTTTTCCTAGAAGACATAAACTGTTTTGGGGAGAGGAAAGTCTGAACTACAGCACCAGCTCTTTATTCTCGGGCCATATGTTCCATAAATATGCCACGAATACAGAAACCGTGAATACGGAAGGGTCATTGATAGGGGATTATAGGGGATACGTTCCGAGGTGACAAAACATATATAATAAAAATAACCTATGTAAAAAAACATATAATAAATTATTATTTCCTGTCTATTCCTTTTTCTTATTCATGTTTCCGGTGTATTATTGTATTCAATTGAGTCGTCTATTCTGTATTCGAATAATTTGTTCCCGTCTTTAATCGTTGCATTGAAATGGATACAATAGTCTTCGAGATCTGCCTTCTTTGCGTCCGATTCAAATGAATCTTCGGAATGAGGTGAGTCAATTTTCATTTCTTAATCGTTAGGTCTACCTTAATTCTACAAATATACTTTATTCATTGATTAATAAGGTTGCTTTCATTCTGTTTGTTTACATGATCAAAAACACCGATCGCGGCGAAGGCGGCTTATGTCGAAGTCCTCGGCGATATCATTTCACAACATACTTTAGACAAAGTAGTAATAAGATCTATTTTACTTTTTTCATTAGTCCATTTGACGGCATTTGCAAAAGATATTGGGTTGAATACCTATGGAATCATTTTATTATTATGTACGTACTTATTAGATTCGCGAATATAGGAATTGGGTCGCATTTGTTTAATCCGCGAATAGAGAAAACGCGAATGAAGGAAGCGCGAATAAGGAGCTTTTACTGTACAAGAAATAACAATTTTAAAAAAATCGCCCATGTGTGCGATAACCAGTGTTTTTAACATGGCCGGATACCTTAATTTAGACGGCTAAGTGGCACAATCTCTCCCGATCCATTCTAGCCGTAAAACTCCCTCTCTCTTCTCCTGCTGTGCTATTGATTTCAGAGGAAGGAAACGCTTATTCTGGGGAAAGAAAGACAAGACGGAGAGATGAATGGCTCTTTCAAGGGACGGGGGTGGGTGCTTCCGAGGGGTCTTTATCGCTTCCTACTCACGTTCCCCTCACATCAGTGGCAGCAACAGGTCTGACAGCGAGCAATACGTGTCCCTCGAACGGCCAATACATTTTCCTGGAATTTTTTGGTACAATGTATGAGAAAGCAACGGACAAATAAAAAGATGATGTCATGAAATGCTGAATAGATGAGTTGGGCAATTTTTGAGTAAACAACGAAAAAAAAAATGCTTTCTAAATTTTTTTGGTACAATGTATGACTAAACAGCGGAGTAAACAACGAAAAAAAAAATATATACTTTTTACATTTTTTTTGGTACAATGTACGACTAAAAGACGGACAAAAAATAGATGTTGTCATAATAAGTTGAATAGAGGTTTTATACATTTTTTTACATTTTTCGGTACAATG
>JAPMOQ010046078.1:465260-567187 GCA_026543055.1 Argiope trifasciata
AGCGAATAAGCCCTGATTTTAAAATTAAATATCTCTACAACAAAGATCGATAGAATTATGCTGTACAATGCGCGTTTATTAGCAAAACTGTAAAAATGCTGTAAAAAAGTTTAGAAAATTTAGTTACGAAAATCGTTAACAGTTGGCGCTCTGCACTGAAATCTCTTTCTCTGAAAGGAGTCTTAATAAAAACAATAAAGTGATGTGGTCTTTGCAATCATAATACAATCTTTTCAAAATGTTCATCGTTCGAAAAAATGATGCGGCGTAATCGAACAAAGAAATTCGAAACATCACTTCTTGCAATGTCTCAACGGAAATGGAATCACATGCAACACCAATCAACGATTCAAGCTCATCTAGAGTGATGGAATTGTTTTTAAGACAGTGTCTTTCAATGCTCTCCCCAGAAAGAAGTCACAAGTAGTCAGATCGGGAGAATATGAAGGCCAAGCTATTCCTGTGTCAGTAATTTGCGAATAATCTATCGCAATTACTCTATTCCCAAAGTATTCATGAAGAAAGCTAAAAACTTTATCTGTTCGATGTGGTCGAGCCCCATCTTGCATGAACGAGTCGATACCTGGTCCATCCTCCAACACTAGTTGAGTGCTGACAAATTGTTCAAAAATTGTAACGTAAAGTTCAGTAGTTTATCGTTTGTCGTACGAAAAAGGGGCAGATAATGCCTCTAGCTCATACCGCAGCCCATTCAATTACCTTTGGCGAATGCAGTACTTTCTCTTCACATAAATGAGGTTTTTCGGAAGCCCAAAATCTCCAGTTTTGTTTATTAACGATTCCACTCAAAGGATAATTTGCCTCATCTGTGAACCAGATGCAGCTCACATCAAATTCGTCGTTGTCGATCAATGTTAGAATCTGATTCGCAAAGTCATCCCTTTGTTGCACAGCTTTCATGGGTATGGCCTGATGACTTTGGATTTTGTATGAAAACAGCCGTAGGCTATTTTCTAATATTTTTTGCGTGCTCGTATACTTCAAACCTGTTTCTGATGCAATTCATCGGATACTTTTCATTTTTGACGTCCCACTGAAAGCTTTTATGGGCATTGTGATTAGAGGGCCATCTATTGACGATTTTTGTAACTAAATTTTTTAAACTTTTGTACAGCATTTTTACAGTTTTGCTAATAAACGTACAGTTTACTGCATCATTCTATCGATCTTTGCGGTAGAGATATTTAATTTTGAAATCATTGCTTATTCACTGATGATACTGTATATAAATTTGCAATAATTTGATTAAATTAATTTCGTTCCTTTCAGTCATATAAAATACTAGCTACTACCCGGCACGTTCCTGCAGTAGAAGAAATAATTTCGGAAATATCGTTTGGAATTTAAATAACTGTTTTGTTTAATTAGGAAAGATTGAAAGAATAATATTTATTTTCGAATCGAAAATGCATAAATTCATTGAAATTGAGTAATATATAAAGAAGAAGCGTAATTAATATTAATTCTATTTCATTAACTTTATTATTCAAGACTTTACGGTTGGCAATATTTTTTTTATTTTTCCTTCTTCCGCAAAAACAAATAAGTGCAAGTAATAAGTAATCAAAGTTTCATCGCCATCGGATGAGCGGGGTGGCAGCGCATAAGAGACACACAGACAGACATTCGTTTTTATTTACATAGATATAAGCGAATTAATTAAAAAGAAAAGGCACCAAATAGAAATTATTTAGCAAACTTAAATGTCAATATCTTATGACATTTAAGTTTGTGATGTTAAGTTTGTTAAGGTGAAGAAGCTAGTCACCAAGAGTAACTAATATTTGGAATTTGGAGATTTCATAGCTTAGAAAATCCTTTTTGGTTCATTAATCTCTTGATTTTCTAAACGGCTTGATTTCGTCTGGAATTCTACTTAGCTTGAGTTCTATCTTATGCTTTCAATAAGAAAACAAATAACTGTGTTATGAGTTCTATAATTTTATAACGTACATATTCTTTATGAAAACAACAATAACATTGCTTAACGCACAGTAACACAACAAGAATATGACGGTAAAATATTTTAAAATTCTCCTTTTATATTTCTTACAAGAAATATTAAAATAAATATTGAAACAATAACTAAAACATTAATAAGGAATCTTAAAACTGGATTTTGATATTCTTTTCACTATAGAGCTCTAGACTTATCTATTTATTTTTCATTTTTAAACTTTCTGCAAAAACAAAGAAAAAAAGCTATCATATCGTGAATTTATACAATCTTAAAGAACAAAATATTTTTCTATGTTTCTGAAACTGGAATAACGCTTGTTTGAAGAGTGAGTAAAAACCTTTTTTGCATATTCCTTTTGCGTTAATCTGATTTGTTGAGCTGCCAATTTATTAAATTACTGCAATGAAAGAATGAAAGGAGTTGTATATCTCTCGTATTTCTTCAAGGGAAAAGTTGCATTTTCAGTTACAACTCATGCATGAAGCAAGAGATAAAGTATTTATACTAGTTTCTTCAGGAAAACATTTCCAGTCATGTGTGAAAAAAAAGAAAAGGAAAACATTTTGATAGCGCAATAAGCTAAAATGTCTTAGATAAAAAAATTAAACGAAGAAAGAAAATAGAAATAGAAAGCCTAAATGATGAAAATATTCTAACAAAAATGGATCTGAAGAAACTGAATTTTTATGGAGAACATGTTATTGTACAGAAAGGAATTTAAAAAAACTAATCAAAATATGAAATAACGAAAAAAGATGTTTAAGTTAAATGAACCTCTTTCTCAATCTATTTCAAAATGAACTGTATTTTCAAAAATAATAAATATTTGATGGTATTTTTTCTGATAAAAAAAAGTTTCAAGAAATAGAATTAAATATGCATCAAACGTTGTACATGATGTATTCTACACTGGATTTCACTCTAGCAAAAAATAAAGCTCTTTATCTCTCCCTATATATATACACTGATGGAAAAAAAATATCCCAACACTAGGAAGGAGTTGTGCTAGATAAACGAAATTTGGTAGGCGTGTTAATACATCTGAAAGATGACGTCGATTCAAATTTCGAGCTACGCGCGTAAGTGTGGCGCTAGTAGCGACACTATGAACATGCAAATGAGGTTTGCTTTAAATAAGCGCTGTAAGGCTCGTGATCGTTATTTATAGTTGAGATTTGACGTAGTGGGTTAATGTTAGTCAAGGATGCCTCTGAGAAGACGAAGAAGCCATTATCAACAGCTCACTGAGTTTGAAAGAGGTCGTGTTGTAGGGCTACGAGAAGGTGGGTTTTCTTTCCGCGATATTGCTGAAAGATTTGGCAGGAATGTATCCACTGCACATGAGTATTGGTGGCAGTGTTCAAGGGAAGGCACAGCCTCAAGAAGACCAGGTTCCGGGCGGCCACGTATATTTCTGAGAAGGAAGACCGTCGTATTCGGCGTATGGCTGTGGCTAATCGTACTGCGCCTGCAGCTGAAATTTCGAGCTGCAGTTGGCACCACAATGACTCAACGAACTATTACAAATCGATTACTTCAAGGACAGCTCCTAGCCAGACGCCCTGTACTGTGCATTCCACTGACTCCAAGCCACTGCCGTTTGTGACGTGAATGGTGTCAAGCTAGAGCTCATTGGATGACGGAGTGGAGATCTGTTGTGTTTTCTGATGAAAGCCGGTTCTGCCTTGGTCGCAATGATAGCCGTTTGTTGGTTAGAAGGAGGCCAGGTGAACGCCTGCTAGTGACCTGTCTGCGGCCTAGACACACAGGGCCTACTCCTGGAGTTATGGTTTGGGGAGCAATTTTGTATGACTGCAGGAGCACTCTCGTGGTTATCCCACTCACCCTGACTGCAAATTTGTACGTCAGTTTAGTGATACAACCTGTTGTGCTGCCATTCATGAACAGCATTCAAGGGGTTGTTCTACAGGATAACGCTCGCCCTCATACCGCTGTTGTAACCCAACATGCTTTGCAGAGTGTCGACATGTTGCCTTGGCCTGCTAGATCACCATATCTTTCTCCAATCGAGCACGTATGGGACATCATTGGAAGACAACTCCAGTGTCATCGACAACCAGCATTAACCATCCCTGCATTGACCGCCCAGGTGCATCTGGCATGGAACTCCATCCCACAAACTGATATCCGACACCTGTACGACACAATGCATGCACATTTGCATGCTTGCATTCAAAATTCTGGCTGTCACACCGGTTACTAATGTACCAACATTTCACATTTGAAATGAAATTTGAATGGTGTGTGTGTGTGTGTGTTTATGTGTTTGCATAATGATATTTTAAAATCTAAATCTTAATTAAATTCCTAGTTTTTAAAATGTTTATTTATTTCTTGGTCCAATTCATCCTTTTATATTTAATTGATAACACACGAGCTCTGTAAAATTGCTGAAATCGGTACGTTTCTCCCTTGCAACTGAAAGGATAAAAATATATCGACCTAAATAAATTCTTTTGAAAGATACCTATAATTCCCTTACCTAAATTACCACGTGTAAAGAAATCCCTATCAGAATCTTATTGTATATTATCACCAGAATAATATTTCTGTCTCTTTTCGCTCTCTTCCGCTGTAGATTGAAACTGCTTAAAGAATATGAGTACACACACACACACACACACATGTATATATGCAACCATAAAAGCATTTAAATAATTAAAACCTATTTCCTGAGTCAACTAATATTGAATCTAAACTAATTAGGCCGAAATTGAAATTAAAATTTAATTCGGAATTAAACAACAAAAAGCTCACAAAAATGAATTGTAAATGAAATAAAACTATTTACGAAACAAATCTAAATTAATATAATTATGTATACGAAACTAATTACGGAAACGAAACTAAAAATTGGAATGGAAGGTAAAGATTATTTCGGATTCGAACAAGTTTAAAATTTAAAATTAAATAAAAAATTCTATTGGTTGCAGTTTTGATTCTGATGTGTTAATTTTTGCTTGGCTTATTTTGTAAATATATATATATATATATATCCTATCATCCTATATATATATATATAGGATGATAGGATAGAGGCCTTTTAACATCCATACTAAGCATCTGCATCTATTCAGGTCCTATGTGCATTCCGACGGGCATACACAATCCTAAAAGGATGATGCGCCATTTTAAGCAACCATTCTAAGCATCTGCAAAGCCGTTTTAAGCATATGGATCATCATCTGCTAAGCCATTTTAAGCATCTGCATTCATTCATGCCCTGTGGGGACATACGCAATTCTAGTAGGATAATGCGCCATTTTAAGCCACCATTCTAAGCATCTGAATCCACTCATGCTCTGTGTGTATTTTGACGAGCATGCACAATTCAAACAGGATAATGTGCCATTTCACAATTCTACAATAGCTACCATACGATTTCAAGAGCATTCTTCTGAGTTTTGTTCTCTCTCTCTTGACCACCTTATTCCTTCTGACATGAACATTATCGAGCATATATTACGAAGATGCTTTGCAACATGCTATCCTTAGGAGATCTTACTTGCCTCTCTCTCCCATGGCTTTGCGGACTGCCTTGCAGGAATCATAGAGTGAGGAGTCTGCAAAATATTTTCATATATTAGTTGAACCCATGCCACGGTGTGTTGCGGCTCTTCTGTGTATGCGTGGGGGGTCTATGTGATATTAGACTTGTGTTCTATTTTTTCTGGTGCCTGAGTGTAAATAATGAATTATGAATTTTTTTCTAACAACTTACACACGGAAGCGAAACTCCAAAGTCAATTATTAAACAAATCATGTCTATACTGCTTCGTTCAGTGGTGATGGGGTAGTCGACTGTACACGAGAAATAATCAATTTTTAAAAATATTTTAAGAATAAAATTATATTTATTTTCATAAATAACATTTTCTTTTGTGTTATCTTATTTATACAAAGAAAAATTTATGACAACAAAAAGACATGCAGAGAATAACTTTATCAAATCTGATCAACTTTTATTCTTTTAAATGCTTCTCTAGAATCGAATGAATAGAATCTTGACAGTTAATTGATAAAATGGCCGTATTTAATAAGTAATAAAAAAGAATCTGTATTTTTGCTGCATTCCTAATTGAGTGGATATTCTTCAAAAACTTTTAATAATAAAACGTTTGTTAATTTGCATTTCATTTGAAAATTTTTTAAAGTCAACAACTAAGTTGTTGAAGAAATCATTGAAGTGAATAATTAAATCTGTCCATTCATTCGTCGTTCTCCTAAAAATTCATTTCGTTTGAGCTAAAAGCAGAGATGACGCATTGTTATTTAAATGGTGCTCATCAGCCAATCGTAACTCAATCTTTTCTTCTCCCACCAATCAAAGAAGTTAATTTTTGAAGTCAAAACTGCCGTTAGCGTTTTAAATTCGTTTTCACAGCGGATAGCTCATTAATTTGTGCCGATGTTTTGATGGACGTAATTAGGACTCTTTAGAGGAAGGATAATTGTTTTTATAGCAACTTCCTCGATAAATTAATTTCTGCTCGTAAAAGAGGCGATTTGTTTTCTGGCAATTAATTAAATTTTATTTCCTTCGCCCTTTGAGAAACGTGGGCGGCTTCTCGGAGGCTTTAGATTACGTGTAAGTAGCTCAGTTCCCGGGTTCGTTGATTTAATAAATTTGCATTAATTAAACAAGTTGAGCTTGTTGAAGAGTGATGAATATATCACGAAAGAAGTTACTTCTTTTTATGTAATGGAAGATTATTATAGAATGCAATATATATTGTATAATGTTTCAATATTGACCAAAAAAGTAAACAGGACATTTTATTGATTTATCATCTGTACTATACATGTACAGTAAGAGCAGGTTGCTGAAAAATATATCTATGATTGATATCTGAATGAGTCTTTATTTTCCAAAAAAAAAATCTATGAATTACACTGATCTATATTGCCACATAAAGCAAGTTGACCATGAGCTCAGTGGTCGAATGGTCAAAGCGCGCAATCCAAACCCCGACTTTCCGGGTTCGATGCTAGCCAAGGCTGTTATATCCAAAGTACGGACCTTTAGTTTGTTTCCTTGTGTTCTCTAACATTCTAGACCTTTCTTTGTTATGTAAATCAATTGTTTCTAGAATATTCTGCTCTTGTGCAAAAGCTGATACCCACTCGTCAAGGGCAACTTCTCGACCTCGTAAAGTTGCATGTCGCTGTTTTCCTTCAATAAACTTGTTTGTTTGTTTAAAGCTGACGGTGTGTTTTTTAAATCTTCGTGACAATATAGATTTACGGTCATAATATAAATTCTTAATTTGACCGACACGATTTTTACTTTAAAATTACGATAAGAATTCATATTTAATATTTCAAAGTGGCAAGATATAAATGAAAGTACGAAAATCTTTTTTATGCCTAATTATATGCAAATAAAAAATAAATTAGTGATATCTGATTTTTCTGATTTAGTATGATATAAAAATAAAGAATTTTACTGTGAATATGGGAATGCTAATGTTTTAAAAATCTTGAAAATCAAATAACCTTATTTAAGACATGATTTCTATATTTTAGCGTGGTTTGAAATATTTTTCAAAAAATACTCAAAAATCTGAAAAATTTCAATATTGTAATAAATAAAATTCAAACTTATCATACTAGGTAACCCCAAATGTAGTCCTGTATTTGAATTTTGTGTTCAATTAGTTGAATATATATGAATAATATCCGAAAAATCTTCCTTTTTCTGAAAATAAAATATGCATACTGGAATTTGGCTATAATAATTTTTTACACGAAATGCATTATTCAATCAGTAGCTTTGATATATCCATTGTTTAATCAGTAGTTTTCGATAAATTCATTGTTTAATCAGTATTTTTTAATACGGTCATTGTTGAATCAGTAATTATCGATATACCCATTGTTTAATCAGTAGTTTTCGATATAACCATTGCTGAATCAGCACTTTTCTATACAGCCATTGTTTAATCCACCATTTTTACTATAACCATTGTTTAATCAGAAATTTTCGATATAGCCATTGTTTAATCAGTAGTTCTCGATATAGTCATTCTTTAATCATCATTTTTCAATATATTTATTTTTTAATCAATAAATTTCGGGGGCCGTGGTGGCCTGGTGGTAAACTCTCGGCCTCGGTACAGGAGGGTTTCAGGTTCGAGACTCGATTTCACCGAAGAATCGTCGTGTGAGCGGGTTTCTTGCAAGCTAAATCTGTCAAGCCAACCGTCCTCCCGTTGGTGTGGCGTGGTGTGAAGAGGGGATGCAAGCTCATGTGTCGTCTTCGTCATCTGAGCGTGGTACAAAATGCCGAGATCCGTCCCAAAATAGCCCTCGTGTTGTTTTAAAACGGGACGTCAATATAACTAAATTAAACTAATCAGCAGATTTCGACATAGCCATTGCATAACCAATAATTTTCGATATAGCCATTGTTTAGCTTGTTTAAAGTATTTGAAATCACTCTTTTAAAGTTGTCCGTCGGGGTCAAACGTACTCCCTCTGGTGTGACGTAGAAGTTTGGAAAGAGGGGTGCCGCCATTAGGGGTCATTTAAATGCGGATGCAAAATGACAATGTCCTACCTAAAACAGCCCTACTGTTGCTGCAAAACAACTACACTAAACTTACCATATTTTATAATAGTAAAATTCTTTATAATTAATAATCTATTATTGGAATTTGTATATAAAATTAAACATATCAATATGTATGTCTTTCAATTGAATATTCCACATTAGTATCAAATATTTTATTCAAGATTTGTTGCTATGGAAATATAAACAAAGGAGCAGAAAAAAGGACCCTGATTTCCTTGTGTATATTTCAAAGTGTTTTCAGAACTCATAAAATGAAAGCATCTGTATTTTATTTTATTTACTGTAACATCATAACTTTAAAATTTTTTTAAAAATTCATTTTATTTTATTGAAATCAAAAACTTTTCCTCACATATACAATTTTTTATTGTTCAAATACTGAAAAACGTTTTTGCGAGGTTTCAAAGATTTATACACTGGCAAATTAGAGACATAAATTGTAATAAATGCCCTCCTCAAATCCTATAATGTCTATTCTTTAATGTGTAAGCCGCAGTGTAAACCACGCTTTGCTGAAGTGAAATCGAGGCTCTTGTATCATTCATTTTCGTTTTCTTTCATGCTCCAAACAGTTCCATAAATCCAATTTGTTGAGATGGAAAAGAATTGTTAACTTCCTTTTGATAAGAATGAAGCTGAAATGAAAATTAAGAAGGGGTGTTGAAAAAGTAATCAACGAAATGGAATTCCCTTGCACTAAAATAGAAACAAAAGCTCAGTTTTCGATTATTTCATTTTTGAATTGCCACATACTATTTCCACTTTTTAATAAAGCTACACTGCTTTAATAATTCAATAATGAATTTTACATTCCAAAAACTAATGTCGATTATTAAATTTCACTTTGATATTAAAAAATATTTTTGTCTCTAATAATAATAAAGATGAATGGGAATTTGTTATTGATCTAAAGAGTCTGCTTGGAAAGCACTTGGAGTTACAGTTACCGAATTTAATAAGGATATATTTTGAAAGGAGTGAATGTGCACCTCGAATTGAAATTTTTTTGGGTATTTTGACTTTTCGATCAATCAAATTTAAATTACTAATTAAAATCATATTTAAAATTCTTTGAATTCGAAAAAGTAGATAGATTACACCTAAAAAACTATTTACCTTCAAACAATATTCTAGTAAGCATTCTTCTTTCAAAAACATTGAATTCCACATTGTAAGTCTTTTGATCCGAAAAAGTGAATAAATAACAACCAATCAGCTATGCCTAAAGAGGATATTCCAGTATGTGTTCTTCTTCCAGAATCTCCGAACTTCACATTACAAGTCTTTTGGTTCGAAAAAGTAGATAAATTACACCAGAAAAAACTTATGTGCCTTGAGACGATATTCTGGTATACATTCTTCTTTTAGAAACGCTTAATTTCACAGTACAAATCTTTTAATTCGAAAAAGTGGATAAATTACGCCAAAAAAGTTTTTTGCCTTGAGACGATATTTTAGTATGCATTATTCTTTCAGAAACTCTGTATTTCACATTGTAAGTCTTTTTTAATTCGAAATAGAAGATAAATTACACCCAAAAATGTGACTATGTGACTTTAGACGATATTCTAATATGCATTCTTCCTTCAGAAACTTTTAATTTCACATTGCAAGTCCATTTATTTGAAAAAGTAGATAAATTACACAAATTACAGTGCTTTGAGACAATATTCTAGTATGCATTCTTCTTTCAAAAACGCTGAATTCCACATTGTAAGTCTTTTGATCCGAAAAAATGGATAAATTACACCCAAAAAACTATGTGACTTTAGACGATATGCTAGTATGTGTTCTTCTTCCAGAAACTCCGAACTTCACAGTGCAAGTCCATTTATTCGAAAAAGTAGATAAATTACTCACAAAAAACTATGTGCTTTGAGACGATGTTCTAGTATGCATTCATCTTCCAGAAACTCTGAATTTCACATTAAGTCTTTTAAGTCTCTTAAAAAGTGAATAAATTACACCTAAAAAGCTATTTGCCTTGAGACGATATTTTAGTTTGCATCTTTCTTTCAGAAACTCTGAATTTCACGTTACAAGTCTTTCAATTAGAAAAAGTAGATGAATTATACACAAAAAACTATGTGCCTTGAGACGATATTCTAGTCTACATTCTTCTTGCAGAAACTCTGCATTTCACATTGTAAGTCTTTTTAATTCGAAGAAGTAGATAAATTACACCTAAAAAGCTATTTGCCTTGAGACGATATTTTAGTATGCATCATTCTTTCTGAAACTCTGAATTTCACATTAGAAGTCCATTTATTAGAAAAAGTAGATGAATTACACACAAAAAAACTATGTGCCTTGAGACGATATTCTAGTATGCATTCTTCTTTCAGAAACTCTGAATTTCACATTGCAAGTGCATTTATTCGAAGAAGTAGATAAATTACACACAAAAAACTATGTGCTTTGAGACGATATTCTGATACGCATTCTTCTTCCAGAAACTCTAAACTTCACATTGCCCTAACGAAGCTTTTGATTTCTTTCTCGGAATTCTAAAGTATCTTCTTTCGCTAAAAATATAATTCTGCTATCTAATTATAATTTTAATTGCTTTTCAATCAATGCGAGCTTCATTCCAATAAAAATCCTCACTAATTGGAAGGAATTGAATTTCATTTCTTTTATGCGCCTAAGGCAAGCAGAATTCTCGATGGATTCAAATTTATTAATCATTTTATAGGGAACAGATTGATATTGATTTAATTCCACAATTATATGCAATTTGTGACAATAAACAAAAAATCATTAAGCTTGTGGTTATATCCTGGTTGCAAAATTTTATTCATTTAATATTAATTCCTGTTATGGAAACATTGATTTAGAATTACTTAATGGTTATTGCAAAGACATTTTAAGGATTTAAAATAATCATATCACTGCACTATGTTTTGGCAAATGTGACCTGAAATTGTTTGAAAAACGAATGTTAAATTTATGCATTGAAACAGTTTAACTTTGGTATTAACTAATTTATTTGAATAGTTTTTGCAATGCTATAAAACTGTTATTCTAAATGTATTAACATGAAATTAAAATTTATATTATGTCCATAATTCAAAGTTTCATTATAAATTTAGTTATATTAATGTTTGAAGTTTTACTCGCATTAATAATTTATAAAGGTTTAAATGAATAATATAATATTACTGCCAGTGATATAATATATAACTTTCCTAGATAATATTTCATACAATAAAACACTTTCATCTTGTGGAAGTAAAAAAAAAATTTCGAGTTATTGAAAAACAAATAATTTACTTTAAGTCATAATTTTATGTGGTCATAGATTTAAAACTTTTATTTGGGTTCTTTCCCTTCTAAATAATTATTACTTAGTAAAATGTATCGATATCATTTATGTAACTTTATTACAGTCATCTAATCAGTGTTCGGCATTGATTAGACATCAAACTTTATAACTTGGTGACTGAAATGGCAGTGATAAAAGTTCTTTGAAGAAAATAAAGATTAGACAAACATTTTCCATAAAGGAACTAAAAACACACTTTTTAAATATAATTCTAAACAGCGTTTCTATGTTTTCTGTAAAGATCTTTACGCTGTTATAAAAACTGATAATAAAAATATATATTAAAGATTTTTCTATACTCCCAATAAAAGCATGACTCAACAGTTTGATAATATTTTATAGCATATTTATTAGATTGATGATATTTTATAACATCAATAAATATTATAATAAATTGTAACGCCATTCAAACTTTCATAGCATTACAAAAAACTATTCATTTAAATAAATTCTCTTCTAGATACGTACAAGTTTAAAGCAGAAATTTAAATTTAATTTTGGAAGTGTTTTAGCTCATATTTAGCTGAATTTGTTTTATAACTCAGGCATTGCAAAAACATAACATTGCAAAAATGTTTGACTATATTACTACAAACATAAAATGCGCGTATTACTGAATTATTTTTTTGAAATTAATATCTAAATGGCCAGATCCATTGCAACTAATTGAATCTTAAAAATAGCATGCTCAATAAAAAGAAATACAGCAAAAGTTTCATTAAATAAATGTAGCTTACTATAATTAAATATGTAATTTATGAAATTGCATGTTTATCAAAAAAAAATAATTAAAAATTGTTTAATTAAAAGAAAAAATAATTAATCACATTTTCTAACATTAAACTTGAGAATTCCGAACGGATATGAAACGAATCACGAGATACAATGAATAGTTTCTTTCATTACCATTCTGAAAGAGCGCCAAACTTTACAATTCTAAAAGGATACGCAAAACCAATTACATAAAAATGAATATTTGTTTGTAGAATATAATAATGAAAATAGAATAAATGCGATTTATGCTTCTCTTTTATATATCCTTCAATTTCACTGAATGTATTCACTGTCGGCAAGAAAATAAATATTCTTCCTATTGTGGAAGGTGAAATGTGCTCGGAATAGAGCCCGGGACCTTTCGGTCTGAAGGCCAGTAATATAACCACAGGACAAAAGCACGCTGGTGTCCCTTAGATGTTATCAAGCTTATTAAGATATCACCAAACTATCATTCTCAATCAAACGAGATAACTATTTCAAATTCCAAACGATGTTTCCACAGATAAATTCTTCTGCGGCAGCAACTCGTCGTGTACCGGCTAGTGAGTCATAAATATTCAAGAACAATGACCTGAAATGATATAGGAATGACATCCATTGTACTTTCAGATCTTCCCACATTGATGCGTTATTCATTAATCCCCCAGAGTGACAAGAAATGATGTCCCCCTAGCAAATGGTTCACGGCACCCATTTGTACATAAAGCAGGTCCCCTTGACGTTGCCAAACAAATTCATCCTTCACCTTAAACTCTTCGGTAATTGCTCCAAAGGCGAAAATAAACAGCCGCAGAAAACCAAAGAAAGCGATAAATATAGACCGCCGCTGACCTCACTCTGAGCCGCCATTATTTATGGCTTGCAGACGACACATTATGAGCTGCCACCGTGAAGAAACAAAATATCGTCGAGGAATTAAAAAAAAAGAGGCAGATATTGGCTTCTGGAAGCGGTTACAGAAAATGACAGTGTTCCAACTTGAAGGAAGATAAGATAGTAGGGAAGGGTAATGTATGATACACACTGGAAATTTAAGAGGGAAGATGAAGTATTTAAATGGTGTTGCTTTTCCTTATAATAACTGGAGAGACAGTAGATACTTTTCTTGTTATTAAAACGAAGGGATTTTTTTTTTCTTCTGAAATACGCTCAGCTATCCTTTAATAAAATATAAATCAAAAACAATCATTCTTGGAACAGAATTAATTATAGTAAAAGAATAAGTTATTTTAGTGAAGGGCAATATTATTTTACTGTTAATGTGGTATGTGAGAAAAAAATATTATTTTACGGTTAATTAAAATAATATTAAAAAATATTATTTTACTGTTAATGTGAGAGAAAAATATTATTTTACTGTTGATGTGATATATAAAAAATATATTATTTCTTTGTTAATGTGGTATATGAGAAAAAATATTGTTTTTCTGTGAATATGTTATGTGAGAAGAAATATTATTTTACTTTTAATGTGAGAAAAAAATATTATTTTACTGTTCATGTGAGAAAATATATTATTTTACTGTTAATATGAGAAAAAAAGGAATGTGGTATATGAGAAAAAATATTATTTTACTGTTAATATGAGAAAAAAAGGAATGTGGTATATGAGAAAAAATATTACTTTACTGTTAATGTAGTATTTGAGTAAAAATATTGTTTTTCTGTTGATGTGGTACCTGAGAAAAAATATTACTTATTTTACTGTTGATGAGGTATATGAGAAGCCAAAATAAATAAGGTTATAAAAATTGAAAACTTAATTAAGATCTTTTAAATGCACGGCAAAAATTAGTTGCAAAAAAAAAAACTTAAAATGCTGTAAAAAATTTTATACATCATTATAAATTAAATACCAAATTTAAATGGAGAGTAATTAAAAGATAAAAAAATATTATTTTATCTTTCCCTAAAAAAGTATGTATCACCAATTTTTATATTAATTTCTTGCCTTATTTTTTAAAAACTGAAGGACAAAACTAATAAATAGAATTGACACCACCAACAGGATATTGAATGCTTATCTTCTGTAGCTAGTAGCATATTCGTTGGAAGGAATAATTGTGTTAATTTCAAAGAAATATATAAATTGATATATATTTCCCTCAATTAAATTGTGATTGTAACTAAAATCGTATTATTTAATAGCTGGTAATACAATAAATATCGGTTCTATTTATTGTATGTATGAACATTTCGTTTGGAACCAATCTCCATGCTGTCATAATCCCATAGAGAGCATGACGACTCAACCCTTGATTGGGGAGGTCAAATTTTAGAATTTAACTGGGGAGATGCGGTCTGCGAGAACGCATTTTCTTTACCCTCAAAATAAATGTTCTAATAATATATCAATATGAAAATCCGCCAATATACTATGCAGATGTTTTTCTTGCTATATAAATATGTTTTGGAAATTTTTACAAAGGTATAAAGAAACCATAGTAATAGAATATTCAACAATTATATACAGTAAAAGCTCCTTATTTGCGCTTCCTTCATTCACGTTTTCACTATTCGCGGATTTAAAAAATACGACCCAATTCCTATATTCGCGAATAAACATTTCTTGATCCGCGGATCTCATAAGTACATACATAATAACAAAAGGATTCTAATAGGTATCCAACCCAATATCCTATGTAAATGCCGTTAAATGCACTAATAAAAAAAGTAAAATAGATCTTATTACAGCTTTGCCTAAAGTATGCTGTTAAATGAAATCACCGAGGACTTTGATATAAGCCGCCTTCACCGTGATCGGCTCTTTTTGAGAATGTAAACAAACAGAATGAAAGCAACCTTACTCAATGAATAAAATATATTTGTCGAATTAACGACTTAGAAATAAGGAAGAACATGATATTTAATTTGAAAAATCTTAGTGAAGTTTTAAGAACGGCAAATGAACTTTGCGATTTCTTTGTGGAAATTGATCCGTCTATGAAACGAAGTCTTATTTTTAAGAGGCAAATTGCCAATGCGACTGCTGCGTATCAGTGTGAATGGAAGGAGCTTTTAAAAACTTCCAAGCAAGAGAAAATGACCAAAATTCTTCAAACCATTGCCTGCGCCTTAAGATAATGAATCAAAATGTTAAAAAACTTCAATTAAATTGATTTTTCATATATTTGTTTTTTATTTTATTTTGTCACCAAGGAAAAATAGGGATACCTAGGAACGCATCCTCTATAATCCATATAAATGACCATTCCATATTCACGGTTTCTGTATTTGCGGCCTATTTATGGAACATATATCCCGCGAATAAAGAGCGTTTACTGTTTATAAATAAATAACAATATTTAAAATTGACTCTTATTTTAACGGCTTGTGTGACTTTCAAATCATGGTTTTCTGGGCAATTTCAATTATGCAGTTTAAGGACTAGAATAAAGAGCAACCTATAAATTCTATATACATTTCTCTTGCTATATTTATATATTTTATTAATTATACAAAATGCATTATCTCTGAAAAAATAAATTATTGAATATAAAAATCAGAATCAGTAGAATGCGCACTTTCATCGCAAAACTGTTCTGTACAATGATATTTATCACTAAAATCACTTTCTGCTTCATTTAAAAGTATCTGGAGCACTGCTTCATAATACACTGATGGGAAAAAAATCCCAACACCAAGAAAAAATTATTGTACAGTAATGAAATTTTAGGAATACATTTGTCTAGGTAACATATTTAATTGATTAAAGTTTCAAGATCACAGGTAGAGCCATTTCAAATGTGAAATGTTGGTACATTAGTAACCGGTGTAATCGCCAGAATTTTGAATGCAAGCTTGCAAACGGGCATGCATTGTGTCGTACAGGTGTTGGATATCAGTTTGTGGGATGGAGTTCCATGCCTGTTGCACTTGGGCGGTCAATGCAGGGACGGTTAAGGCTGGTTGTGGATGACACTGGAGTTGTCGTCCAATGATGTCCCATACGTGCTCGATTGGAGAAAGATATGGTGATCTAGCAGGCCAAGGCAACATGTCGACATTCTGTAGAGCATGTTGGGTTAAAACAGCGGTATGAAGGCGAGCGTTATCCTGTAGGAAAACACCCCCTTGGATGCTGTTCATGAATGCACAACAGGTTGTATCACTAGACTGACGTACAAATTTGCAGTCAGGGTGAGGGAGATAACCACGAGAATGCTCCTGCTGTCATACGAAATTGATCCCCAAACCGGAGTAGGCCCTGTGTGTCTAGGCCGCAGGCAGGTCACTAGCAGGCGTTCCCCTGGCCTCCTTCTAATCAGCAAACTGCTATCACTGCGACCAAGGGAGAACCGGCTTTAATCAGAAAACACAACAGATCTCCACTCCGTCATCCGATGAGCTCTAGCTTGACACCATTCACGTCACAAACGGCAGTGGATTGGAGTCAGTGGAATGCACTGTACAGGGCGTCTGGCTAGGAGCTGTCCTTGAAGTAATCGATTTGTAACAGTTCGTTGTGTCACTGTGGAGCCAACTGCAACTCGAATTTCAGTACGATTAGCCACAGCCATATGCCAAATACGGCGGTCTTCCCTCTCAGTCGTACCACGTGGCCGCCCGGAACCTGGTCTTCTTGAGGCAGTACCTTCCCTTGACCATTGCCGCCAATACTCATGCACAGTGGATACATTCCTGCCAAGTCTTTCAGCAATATCGCGAAAAGAAAACCCACTTTCTCGTAGCCCTACAACACTACCTCGTTCAAACTCAGAGAGATGTTGATAATGGCTTCTTCGTCTTCTCAGAGGCATCCTTGACTAACATTAACCAACTACGTCAAATCTCAACTGTAAATAACGACCACGAACCTTACAGCGCTTATTTGAAGCAAACCTCATTTGCATGTTCATAGTGTAGGTACTAGCGCCACACTTAAGCACGTAGCTCAAAATTTGATTCGATGTCATCTTTCAGATGTATAAACATTCATACCAAATTTCGTTTATTTAGCACAGCTCCTTACTAGTGTTGGGATTTTTTTTCCATCAATGTAGAATCAGTTATTTGGATGATATAAATTTGATGATGATGATAGGCGTAAGTTTTAGCACTAACAGGGGATGCGATCATATAAACCGAGCTCAAATAAATAAATGAATTGTTTTTAAAAAGTATGCGCTGAAAGTGGTTGAAAAAATGCCCTTGTGTCATCACTAGTGGTTTCACAGACCGCATATCCCCAGTTATAATTAATGTACACTGACCACCAATAAGTATTTGGACACCTATGCAAATTACGATATCTGGCATTATGGTCTGGGGGTGTTTTCCCTGGTATGGGCTGGGACCCTTTGTCCCCATTCATAGTAAGCTCAACTCCGATGCCTACTGCACTATTTTGGATGACAATTGGCTTCCTACGTTGTGGCAGTTTTATGGGTTGGACCCCTGTTACTTTCAGGACGACAATGCCATTTGTCATGTTTCGACGTTAACCAAGGCTTGGTATGGTGACAATGGAGTTCATCGAATGGAGAGTCCAGACCTGGACTCTATAGAGAATCTCTAGGACGAGTTGCGTCGCCAAATTCAGGGTTGCACTCCCCGTACAAAATCGGTGAAGATATTGCTCCAAGCCGAGTGGAAGAAAATACCACTAGCTGCCATACAAAGACTTGTGGAATGTATGCCCGGAGGGTCCACGCTGTAATTACCTTTCGTGGAGGCTCTACCAACTATAGATTTTGAATAAAGTTAGTTTTTCTTTTCTATCACAGGTGTCCAAATACTTATTGGTAGTCAGTGTATCATCAGAATCCATTTTATCTTCCGGGATGCTGTAACTTCTCCTTCTTACTCTTGGCTTAAATTGAGCAACTAAAAAACACATTCTTTTTCTCTCATCAATAGAAGAGAATTAATTGCTTAAAGGATTGATGAAACAATGAAAAGATTTGCCAGAATGTAAATTATCCTCGGCTAATGCAAATAGCAAATTAGATTTATGTGGCCTAATCATTGAGAACCATAATGTTGGAATTTCCATTAAAACTACAACTTAATTGCTTTATATATTAACTTCTAGTACCCATACTTAAGGGCTTTCCCAATGATAAATAGCGTGAATAATAGATACTTTTTTGAAAAATACAAAATTTTCTCATTTTTTTCACTAACAGCCCGATATCACTCAACCAATTATTCACTACTCTCTACTATTGCATTCTTGTTTCTTTTAAAAGTACTGTTCTGTTTAAATGGTACCAATCCTATCCATGGAGAATTCAAATGCGGATATGAGAAGCTTCCGACATAGTGGGTGCTTCATAATTATATGGCTTAATATATTGTGTGTAGTTTAATTACATTCTGTCGATGATGGGTTTTGCCTTCACCAGGAAGGGATTATATCATAGCAAGCCACAAAGCTTTGAACTCAACCATAGTTCCCGCATGTTGTTGTGGTTGCCTTCTGGTTGTTCAATGTAATCATATGCCTACGTGTGGACCCGAAAGATTTAATTAGTTTTCACCTTCAAATAGATTAACCCTTTCTTGTGATTTGGGTAAAATCATTTGATATTCCAAGATCCTCTTTAAAACATGCATATATATATATATATATATATATATATAGTAGAAAACAACGACGTTTATTTAAAACACAGATACTAACACAAAGACGACTAATACACAGACTACAAATATCTACAGCAGAGACGAAGTCAGGATGACGCACAGAAGCACATTTCAACAGACAGTAGCCCACAAGTAGTATTCGACCACAGCACACAAAGCGGCCAGACATAATCCAGTAGGAAAGGGGATCCTTGGCACTTCGCTCTACGGTCTCTCCGAACGGCTGGAATTCTCCACTGTCTCCTAACTTTAGCTGTATCTCACTGCCGACTCATTATCGCACAATTCACACAAAACATGCAGCTGATTCCACAAACAGACAACATGACTCAATACACGGTCCAGTTCAGTAATAGAATGGGAATACAAAATACTATACTATTTAATGTACTATTCAATTCAATACTATTCATTCAACCGTTTATTACAAAAGTACTTTGATTTTTTTTAAATGAAATATAATTCACCAAGTAAAATCTAGACATTTTGGAATGATGCAGGACTGGCCTTTTCTTAAAATTGTTGAGAATATTTGTCTTTTAAGGTATCTGACTACGTTCGAAGGAAAAATTTTGAATAATTGGATTTTTAAGCAGCTTTTTATGGTTTTTAGATATATTGCCAATACTAAAAACTATAAATTCAAAAACAATTATTTGAAAATATAATGTTTTGAGAAATGGAAAAATTTACTGTAACTTTTAGTGAAATTTAACTAAAACGGTTTGCACTCTACACAAAATGGTAACGCAACAATATTATTTTTCTTTCTACAGAAGTTATAGAATACAATGATGAATGAAATGAACCAAAATATAAGAAACATTTAATGATGCCAAGAAGTTAAGGGTAAAAGTATGCACATATATGCATTTTTCCATAACTTTACAACTGAATTTTTCTTGAAACACATATAAATGAAAAAGTATATCGTCAGCGATAAAACTTTAGGTTCATTTCATTGTCTATATTATTGAAAACACAGACTGAAATTTTTATGTAAACACCTCTATTAGTTTTGTGAACATCCTGTTAGCAGTGGAGAATTATTATGAACATTACAGTTTTGAGAACATTGAAGCTAAATATAAAGTTGAAAAATGTGTGACCCTGGATGATCTTTTCTTTTCCTAGAAAAGATGAACTGTTTTGGAAAGAGGAAAGTCTGAACTACAAGGAATAACAATTAAAAAAAAACATTCGCCAATGGGGTCGATAATCAGTGTTTTTAACGTAGTCGAATACCTTAAGGAATGTAACGATTTCAAACTAACACATCTTTACACTTCTGCTCTGATACAATCCATGTGTCTGCAAATAAAGAAATCAATTAATAAATGATATTAAACTTTCTGAATCATTCGAAGAATCTCATTACTTTTATTATATTTAATATTTTTCCACTTCTATTTATATACGCTTCTACGCTTCTAATTTTGTCGATTGGAATTTAATTACTTGTAACAAATGCAAGTGAGAAACAGATGAAAACTTCTTAGGCCAATAAATTGTGGATATTTAATGATATTGAGTTTCAATAGGGTCACTTTTAATATTTTTGGATTCAATAAATAAAAAAAGGAGCTCACAAGTGCTACGGAGTCGAGAGTTCCTAATTGGTCTCTTTTTAACATTGTTGTTAATGCATCCTTAATTATAGGTAATTGCACTACTGATCATACAATTGCCTAAAATAGCTTTCACTGGCTTATTTTAGAATGTTATTTTGGATAATTCGCTTTATTTAATTTACCGGGAAGGGAAACAATCTTTCCTGAAAAGGTCCTCGAGTAGAATCGATTGTTCTTCGAGTTCATCAACTGTCTCATTAAACTCAATTCTTATTTCAAGGCCAAAGCACCCTAAATTGTCTAACATCGATTATCGAGTTTTCAGTAAGGAGGTTCAAGAAATGTCCCGAAGCCCTTAAACCCCGGATAAAGAACCTGCGCCTCGGTGGAAACCTTTTAAAGAGGTGAATCTCAATTAACCCCATTAGCATAAAATGCTCCTTTTAGGAGAACTTAACGATACTTTGTCATGGGAAGGAAGCGTGTAATTAAGAAACACTATGAACAACAACATCTAAACTTGTTTAGGCGCACGATCTAGTGTTAATAGGTATTTTATGTTTTTTGCTGTTGTTTTTATCTAATGCCACTTGGTCGTAACAAGCCCGAGTGAGCAGAGCTTTCGAATGAAGGCAGAGGTGCACGCCTTTCGTTGAGAAAGAGCATCGGTGAGGTGAAAGGACGACTTTGCTTGAACACACACGACACAATCATTTTGAGGGGTCGGTCGAACTCATTCCTACACTCATTCATCCATCCGCAAGTCAGAATTGAGATCCGAATCAGAGACATCCGTGATTCAGTACCCCAGAGGTATCGTTTGTTATGGGAACATGGAGGACTTTGCAATCACGACCTATTGAACGTGCCCCAAATGCTATGAGCCAATACGGTGGTCTTTGGACAAGACGATGACAGAACCCGCGACCTTTCGGTTACGAGACGGACGCTCTACCAACCAGACTACCGCGGCCATTCATGGCTTTTTTTTCTCTGTAGAATGATCAAAAGAAGTAACAATATGCAATATGTGAGTTATAATGGGGGATTAGTGATTTCAAAATAACTATTTGCTTGAAATATTGTGAAATGGTTATTTGGCAAATATTAACTATTTGATGATATTTCAATTCGAATAATTATTTAATTATTTGCCGATATTTCAATATGAATAACTATTTGTTTATAGTTATAATAATAACTACTTGCCCATAGTTATTTGGCAAACAATAATAACTATCGGAAAATAGTTATTATTATTTGAAGTAAATAGTTATTTGCTTGAAATATTGGTTATTTCAAGAAATAGATATTTGTTTTAAATATCGTATTCTGAGAAACTAATTATTGCAAAATAATCATTTTTTTGTTTATGAAAAATATATTTGCGCATATTATAAGAATGTGTACATACATATTTTAAGAGTGTGTTTGTACATATAAGAGTGTGTTTAAATTAATTGCTTATTATATAATATTGCTTTAATTTAAATAAACTTTATTAAAATTAATAATTTAATTCTAAAATGAAGAGGTGAAAATTTAGTAGTTAATCAGAGAATTGCGGTCTATGAGACCGCATTTTCTTTACATTCAAAATAAATTTTCTACTTTAAGTGTTAGTAGAAAAATCGATCCATATATTCTGCAGATATTTTTCTTGATACAGAAATGTGTTTTAGCGATTTTCCTAATGTATAATCATGGGAAAAAAATAATTACGTTTGAACATACAGATTCTTCTCAAATTGCAAGTTATAACAAATAATATACTTCATAAAACATATTATTTTTTAAATCATCTTTCTTTTTCAGTTCACAGAGGTATATAAAAACATAAAGAAAAGTTTAACAAAAATATGAAAAATGGAAAAAAAAGAAATTAAGAATGGGTCTTTCTGCACAGAAATTTCTGAGTATTTGTACTATTATTTTCGAGGGCCTTTTAAGCATACAGATTATGTACTGTTATAAAAATCAGTCAATAAATTCTGTAAATATTTATCTTGGTATATTAATGTATTTTAGAAATTTTTCAAAATACATTATCGCTAGAAATAGGAATTACGTTTGAACAAATATATCAGAATTAGTCAAATGCGAACTTTCATCTAAATAACTTTTTTGTACCATTATCCTCATCACTAAAATTCCCTTCTGCTTCATTTACAAGTCTCTGAAGCACTGCTTCATAAAGAAGATCAGTACTTTGGATTATATTTCGTGGACCAAGATTTAGAGCCATCTGCGAAGTCTTGTATAAAACTGCAACGCTAAAAGGGCATCGCGGTCTTACAAACGTAGCGCAAAGAAATAGCTAAAATTTTAAGGTATCCCACTGCATTAATACTTCACCTTTTATGTTACTTGGGACAGCTTATCCATATGTGGTTGTTTTCTAAGAGGCCACGGTGGCCCGGGGGTAAGGCCTCGGCTTAGAAATCAGAGGGTTGCAGGTTCGAGGCCCGATTCTAATACAGAACCACCGTGTAAGCGGGTCTGTTGCATGCTAAATCCGTCTGGGCTAAATATCCTCCCCTTGGTGTGCTGCGGAAGATTGGAGAGGAAGGGTGCCAGCTGAGGTGTCGATCCTCGCTATCTGACCGTGGTTCAAAATGACGAGATCCATCCCAAAACAGCCCTTGTGTGGCTTCAAAATGGGACGTTAATATAACTAAACTAAGCTGTCATTTTCTCTAAAGATTTTTCTCGCTGGTGTGATGTGGAAATCTGGAGAGGGGGTGCCAACTTAGGTATTGTTCTCGTCATCCAACCGTGTTCAAAATGACGATGTCTGTTCAAAAAATAGAAAAGCAGGTTCTTGATACAAGTAAGCTAAATTTGCAGCAAGTTTATTTATATGAACATTTAGCTATTTGCATCAAAAAAGCACCAGCTTGTTAACCTTATATACTACAAAATTAATAATTTAAAAATTTATTTCTTTGCAGATATGCTATTGTGAGTCTCTCGAACTGGCGCTGTCCGAGAATGAGACGGACGTGTTCTTTTCGATTGCTTGCCGCACAGAAAGGGGCTATCTACTACCTCTGGACGAGTACCGGAAAGATACTTGCGCCAGATGCTACTACTATCTACCTTCCTTCGCCTTTCACGACTCGAGAAAATTAAGGTAAGACGACCTTCTAATGTTCCATGACAGTTTTTCAGCTATTTTTTTTTTTGTAACAAATTTTAAGCAAATCATTTTTTAAAAAGCAAGAATTCAGCTTCGATACGTTTATAGATTTTGAGTTTGAAAAAATACAATTTTGGTATTATTGCTATGATGAAAAAAATATCGAGAATGTAAATATAAAGCAAAAGGGTAAATTTTTTTGCTTAGTGGTAATAAAGTGATTAATAATAAATTCGAAATTATCTTCAATGACTGTCATTCAGAAAATAAAAGTTCTCCAAAAGTCATTTTAGAGTTTCCAATGAAACTTCATTGAATTCATGAATCAAATAAATACTTAACACATGAATACAGCTTCGACCCATGAAATAAGAAAAATTTAAACTAAACTTATAATTTGGATAAAGTGCGGATGTTGAATATTTAGACAGAAGTCAAATGAATAATTGTAGAAAGAATCTGCATTCAAATGTATGAGTCGTTACTTTCCAAAGAGTGGTGTGTACTTTAAACTGTGCCCATAAGCCATAAGTTGTTGCTTTCCTAAGAGTATAATCTGCGTCAAAAATTCATAATTCATTGCTTTTCTGAGAATATAATCTGCGTTCAAAAGCCACTGAGCTCGAGGTAAACTTTCTTTATGTGGCAATATAGATAAGATCTAATTGGATAGGTTTCTTTTTTAGAGTATAAAGACTCATTTAGATATCAATCATAGAGATATTTTTCTGCAACCTGCTCTTACTGTACATATGCAGTAAAAAGAAAAAAAACTTGAACTTGATAGCATTCCGTCTGAACCTCTTAGATATATTTTCAAACACTTATTCATATGCCATTTTTCAGGATAATTTTCCACAGCTTTCGATTTATACCGAAATAACAAAATAAAAATCAAGCGCTAGCGCTGCTCACAATGTGCCTATGATTTATAGCTGTACCGTAATTCTATAACCCTTCCCCATTCAATTCTATAATAAATCTGTAAGATAAAATTAAAGTAAAGATAAAATTCATATAATTTTTTTCACTAGAGTTTGTATAAAAAACCGTCTTTTTGAAAAACTGGTTTCCGAATTAAATTTTTCCAAAAAACTAATTTGAGGAGGTTTTTGAATTTTTTTAAAAAATAGAATCGGGAAAAATAGTTTAATATTTATAAAATTTAAAAAAATGAAATAAATATCAAAGTTAAAATATTAAAAAAAAATTAAGTATTGCAAATGCATATTACTTGCACAAAAAAACTCTAGCAAATATTTCAAATAATATTTATATTATTTTCGCTTTTACTTTCTTCAAAGAAAATAGAATTTAAAAAAAAACAACGTAGAATTGAATAGCTGATAAGTTTTGTTCTTATTTTTGAAACAATATTGTCTAAAATTGAAAATACTCGTTCACTAACAATTGGGCTTAATTTTAAAGTTTTCACGGCATCAGATAACAAACCTCAGTTCTTTTGTTCTTTCATTTGTTGCCTCCAATAATAAAGAGTCAGCTTTCAGTGTCTTTCTATTTGCAAGTTTTTCTTCAGGGTCTTCAAGAAACTTCTGAATTGATTTTTCGATGGTTTCTTTTAAAAAGGCATTACAGAGTTTCTTCGATTTGCTATTCAGTCGATCTCCTCATAAGAGTTTAGAATTATTTTAAACAATTCTATCTAGATAATTTAATGATTTCAGTTTTTTGAAGCTAAATTAAGCACACTTTAATTTTTCGCTGAACTAGAAATGTTTTGTGGATTTTGAAAATGCAGCAAAAGAATTTCTAATTCTACTTGTCTTCTTTCTCTGAATTCATTCTTCTGAACTAGATAACGATTTGAAACTTATTTCCATGGTTTAACATTTTGGTTCAAATATACCTTCACTCGTTAATAAATTGGTTTGTCGTCATCGTAAGCCTTCTTTTTAGACGAATCGGTCCCAACCAATAAAATCCAAAATATTTATTTGTTTCCTATTGTTTTAAAGAAGAGCAATATCCAAATTTTCAGGAAAAACAGGTTTTCTTATTTTAAAAAACAGTTTTCAAATTTTACTATTTACTTTAAAAAACCCGGTTTCTTAAAAATTAGTTTGAAAAACTCTTAGACGGTACAAAGGCATAAATCATGATCTCGAGCTGTTATTAATCCCCGCTGCTCCTTTATATGTTTATAGATTAAATAAAATCTATAAGTTGTAAAAGGAAATAATGCTCGTAATATCGTCTAATTTTCTATGAAGTGAATATTCTTCAGTTTCAACATCGCCTTTATTTTATTCTCAAGTAAAACGAATTGTTAATCGATGTTAACAATTAACTATTGCTGACATCAATTGACTAACAACTAATAATTGTCAACATCAATTGTGACTAACAACTAACAATTACAAACATCCAATGTGACTAACAACTAACAATTGCTAACGCCAGTTTGTAACTAACAGCTATCAATTGCTAACGTCAGTTGTGACTAACAACTAACAATTGCCAACATCAATTGAAACTAACAACTGACAATTGACAACATCAATTGTGAATAACAACTAACGATTGCTAACATCAATTGTAACAAGCAATTTTTAACGTCAATTATGACTAACAACTAACAATTATTAACGTCAGTTGTGAGTAAGAAATAATTGCTGATATCGATTGCGACTAACAACTAACAATTTCTAACGTCAATTGTGACGAACAACTAGCCATCAATTATAACTAACCATTGCTATCTTCAATTATAACAAACAATTGCTAACACCAATTATAACTTACAACTAACAATTGCTAACGTCAGTTGTAACTAACAACTAGCAATTGCTAACATCAATTGTGACTAACAACTAACAATTGCTAACGTCAATCGATATCAATTGTTACAGCTGTTAGCTGTTACTAACAACAATTGCTTTCATCAATTGTGAACTAACAGCTAACAACTGCTAACGTCAATTGTGACTAACAGTAAACAATTGCTAACATAAATTGTAACTTACATTTAACAATTACTAACATCAATTTTAACTAACACTTAACAATTGCTAACATCATAAATTTCACACTATAGAACTTCACACTCTCCCGGGGACTCATTTTTCACTTGAGGCTGCATCCATTTTCACATTATTCATTTAGGAAGACCATCAAGATTATAGCTATCGCACGAACTTTTCGAATTATGGCGATAGAACACAGCATTCGATTAACTTAATGTCACTCATCGTGAAAAATGTGTCTGTTTTCTGGCGAATAAGTAGTAAATGATCACAAGTAATAAATAATGTAGCAATTCTTTACATTCTATAAATAATGGTGTTTTTATTTATGATGAATGAGGTATGAAAAGTTTCGGTTGCAGTTAAGTAAGATTTTGCGTGCCACCAACTCATTTTGAAGAGTATTGAGACATTTCGCATCATTTCACCCACAGAAAATAGCGAAATAAGTATTTACAGAGGCATTTGTGTGTTAACGTTTGGATGAAAATGCAGGATTTATGGTACAAATCGAGTTTTTATTACAATTTCCTTAAGAGGAGCACAGTTTTGTTCCTCAATTTTCATGAATAAAATAAAGTCAGATCCATGAGTGAGCAGAAAATAAGGAATAATCTTTTATGAAATACTAGCCACCTTTGTCGACCAGTAGCTGTTCGAAGAACTGATAGACTTTAAAATGTTTAATTAAATATTTTTTGCAATTTGTTTTAAATAGTTTCTTCCAAAAATGACCTCAATCGATGTATAATTCAAAACATTTTAAATGACTTTTTCATATTGTTTAGTTTAATTTTATTTCAGTGTCGTTTTGTTAGCTTCCCGAAACTTTATAAGAAATGGACACATTTTATTATTCCTACAACTTTTTAATAATATAACTTAATTTCTAAAGTGAAACAACGCATTTAGTAATTCGTATTGTAAAAACACTATGGATGATCTCAAAAAAGCTTACAAGACAAAAGAATAATGTTGTATAAACAGTAGACACAAGATGCAAATGGTCATTAAGAGACATATGTGGCGTTCGCTTCTCTGTATTATCACTAAACCTGTTGATGAATTTATCACAACGTTGGACCCATTTGTTGATAACAATCAGGTCCCTGTCTATTGAGCCTTTTCTCGGCACCTTTTCGAACACCGCCGTCTCATATGAGCTTTGTTTCGGGTCGGTCTAATGCCACTCGGTCATACCGAGCCGAATGAGATTTAGCTTTTTCGAATGAAGGCAGAAATATGCTTCTTTCTCTGTGAACGAGCACCATTCAGGTGAAAGGACGACTTTCACCTCATGAACACATACGACACAACCCTTTTGATGGGGTGCTCGAACTCATTCATCGATCCACAAGTCGGAATTGAGATCCCAATCAGTGACCGACTCATCCCTGATTCAGTACCCCCAGAGGTGATGGGAACTTGGAGGACCTATTTAACATGCCCCGACTGCCATTAGTTAACACGGCGGTCTTAGGCTGAGACGAGGACAGAACTCGATACTTTTCGGTTACGAGACTGGCGCTCTATCAAGCTGTGTTTTGAAAAACTATTTATTCAGTAAATTGTCACTGGGAGCCAAATCGGGGCTGTGTGGTGGTTGGCTCTTGATTTCTTCCTCCTAAACATTTCCAGAACGTCTATATCCAATTCATAAAACCCTTGTTTTCTGATATAAACCTTGTTAGGGAGGAGTGTTTCATGAATGCCAGGAAAAGGTAATAGTCATTGGAAGCCTGTATAGGGGTGAGGGGACTCCAGAGATCCCACCTAAACGTTTCTGCAATCCCACCTCCATAGGAGGGGCTGTAGAATGTTGTTCTCCTGTATAAAAACTCATGTTGGTATAATAGACACTGCTGCCAAAGTTGCTAATACGTATCGTTCTCTATCTCTTCATTATATCGATATCAAGAGCGCACTGTGTAAGTGTACACTAAGGATTTGACAAAATGACTGGAATCAAGAAGTAAATAATAAACATCACGATGTAAAACCATATATAAAGTCTTCGACTTCGTGTTTCAACCGAAAATCTGATTGAATTCTGGCTCGAGTGCGTATCGGTTATTCACATATGACACACATACACTTACTGATTGGAAAATCTCCATCTATTTGCGGTTCACTCAATGTTCCACTGACTGTACGCCATGTTTTAATTGAATGTTCTGATTTTAATAGAGACCGTTTGAACTATTTTATCTCCTCTGATATTAACTTGTCTTTCCTTCTAGGGGAGAAAAACCTCACACAAATTTATTCCCGTTTTTAAAGAAAATTCGGAATTTTTAGAGAAATTTAAATTTACTCATACTCTTACTTACTGTTCTACAAGTTTTGTACGAAGAATTCAATGGTATTAAGTAGAAAACCTCAATAAACGAACTGTGTTTTCGGCGCTGCATATCCTAAAAAAAGAATCTTGTGCCAGAAAATTACCATATGCTTTCCTATCAAAAGAACACAATTTCTATACCTGTTGTCTACTTATAGATTCGACCCCCCCCATGTACTTCAACGATTTGTCTGTGATTGTCCAAAAGTGGGCAGATTCTTGGCTCATTGAAATAGTATCACGGCTTGCACTTCTGTTCCAGCCCACTTCTCTTGACGCCTTGCCATTACTGTAACTGTTTCAGGTACCACTGCTAACATTATCTGTTCGAACGATCAGTCTAAGACAACTAAGGCTATCTGTCTACACTCTGTCCTTTACATTTGACCTTGGTTCAAAATGATGAGGTCCGTCCCAAAATATCCCTCGTGTTGCTTTAAAACGGGACGTTAATAGAACTAAAACAAAAAAAACTGTCTAGACACTGATTAACAATATTCTCATTTACAATTTCTACTTTCCGAGTACTACTGCTTGTAAATTTTTTTTTGGATCACCTCTCTTAGAAGGGTTGTGGTGGCTTGGTAGTTAGGTCTTGGTTTCGAAACCGGAGGGTTTCAGGTTCGAGACTAGATTCCATTGAAGAACCATCGTGTGAGATGGGTCTCTTGCACGTTAAATCTGTCAAACCAAAACGTCCTGCCACTGGAGTGGGGGGTGTCAGTTCAGGAGTCGTCATCTGACAGCGGCTCAAAATGACGAGGTATGTCCCGAAATAGCACTCGTGTTGCTTCAAAACTGGACGTTATTATAACTTAACTAAACCCTCGTAGAAACGAAAAAAAATCTGCTACTTTAATAACAGTTTTTACCAATAACTTAGATGTTTTTCGAAAGTTTTTATACAGTAAACGTTCCTTATTCACGCTTTCTTCATTCGCGTTTTCACTATTGGCGGATTAAGAAAATGTGACTCAATTCCTATATTCGCGGCTAAAAATTTCTTTATTCGCGGATCTAATAAGTACATACATAACAATAAAAGGATTCCAATAGGTATCCAACCCAATATCCTTTGTAAATGCCGTCAAATGAACTAATGAAAAAAGTAAAATAAATCTTATGACAACTTTGTCTAAAGTATGTTGTTAAATGCAAACTGCAAACATAGCCGAAATTGCGAATGGAATAGAACGAGATGAGTTCGAACAGATAGAATCAAGTGACATACAGGAATTGCTGGAATCTCAAGATGAAGATCTGAATGAAACCGACTTGGAGGAAATGTTAAATTCACGGTCCATTGAAGAAGAGGCTTCAACAAGCACTGCAAACGTGACATTTCATTTGAAAACTCTTGGTGAAGTTTAAGAATGGCAAATGAGCTTTGCGATTTCTTTATGAACAATGATCTGTCTATGGAACGAAGTCTTATTTTTAAGAGGCAAATTGCTAGTGCGACTGCTGCGTATCAGTCTGAATTAAAGGAGCTTTTAAAAACTGCCAAGCAAGAGAAAATGACAAAATTCTTCAAACCATTACCTAAGCCTTAAGACAATTAATCAAAATGTTAACAAAACTTCAATGAAATTGATTTTTTATATGTTTTTTTTGTCATCTCGGAACGTATCCCCTATAAATGACTCTTCCCTTTTCATGGTTTCTGTATCCACAGCATATTTATGGAATATATACCACGCGAATAAAGATCTTCTTCTGCATCTTTCAAAGATTGCTGGTGATATGTTAGTTATCCGTTCAGAATTTTTATTATTTTTGATTAGAAATATGATTAAAAGTTTTTAAATGCTGAAAACAACCAATGCAAGGTGTGAAAAACCCGAAGAGTTTACAAAATCGGTAATAAATAATTAGGACAGCATTTAAGTGTTCAGAGAAATCCCAATTACTCCCTCTGGACTCGTCTACTCTAATTCTCAGTTCCGTTTCCCTGATTTTTATAGTTTCCGTGCCAAGAGAAAGAAGATTCCAGGACAATCTCCAAAACTTAAGTCCTAAGGGACATTCTCCAATATTCGAGAGCATTCTTTTTTGTTATTAAAATCGCCAAATGCTCGCCAAGCCTGGGAATGTTTGATCAGGCATCCATTCAACATCCGATAGAGCTATCTATGAAACTATTTTCCTTACCATGAGGTTTATGACCCAAGGCTGATACATTTCATTCCTTAAAATATCATTAAACAATTTCTCATTGAAATTATCTATAATTATAAATTTGGTACATGTATACCTTGGAGGTGGGGAATGTGCACCTCGGAACCCTTTTTTCGAATTTTTAATTAGAATTTGAATCAATTAAAATTTGATCGAAATTTCGACGTTTTTCCGCTATAACTTCCGAACATATTATCGCACATACATGATTTTTACATCCATTTAAAGATTTAAAAAATTAGCTTTCTGATGGTATCAGTGTTTTAATGTATAACTTAAGCTTCTATTTTAACGAATTTTTAAAGAAATATTTTAACCATGGTTTTACCACGTAACTGGATAAAATAATAGAAATATAAAATGTGATATTCTCTAAAAAAATTAATGCAAAGCAGAGGTTTCTATAATCGTTTGCAATATCTAAATAATTAATTCAACAAATCTTCCTTATTTACGGTAAACCTGATTGAATTTAGACAGGATATGCATTGAAATACCGACTTAATGGTATATTTCTATAATCGTTTGCAAAATCTGAATCATTAATTCAATAATTTTTTTTCCTTTTTCGATTTCTTTAAAAAAACATATTTAATATTTTGGCAACATCACCGAAAAAACATTTTTAATATTTTAAAAGCATAACCAATAAATTGTTAGAGCATTAAACTCAAAATGTTTTCTGAATAAAGTTACCGACTCTTTAACCACTACTAATTGAATCTTTTAATTTTAACTATTTCTTAAATTTTGGCTAATGAATATGTGATTTAAGGGAAAATTTTAGAACGCATTATTCATGGCGAGCCAGCTGGTCGCCAAAGGAGGCTAGTCTAAAATAATCCGGGTTCATGTATATTTGTCCCCAAATCAAGTGGTGTTTTAAAAGGGGAACTGATAGAAGAAATAAAACTACAATGGTGTGACAGATAGTATATGTCCAAAAACGGGAGAGTCACTTTCGACTTTATTCCTAATCCAGAAATTAAAATAAGAAGACACCATCCACCGATAATCCAAATAATATCTGGGCATGGAAGATTTTCTGCATATTACCAAATATTTGGAAGAACTCAAGAAAATAAATGTATTTGTGGAGAAATGGGTACGGTTTCCCACCATTCTATGGAATGTATAGAGGTCTCAGAGTGAAGGAAAAGCCTGAAGATTGTCAATAATGACTCAAGTACAGTACTGATGGTACCGGGTCATCTCAAAACCCCGAAGGATATGATGTCAGAGATGGATAGTTTCATGCCAACTGTTTGAGATTGTACAGGTGGGTAAAAAGACAGCTATTAACTACCCAGAAAGGAATGTAATTTTGACTGATCGGTCCATGTAAGGTTGGACAATCCTTATTCAGCAGTCAACCCCAAAAAATTTTGTCGATACTGTTGCGTTCATTGGGGGAGGGGGGGTCGGCTGTATGCAAGAAGGTTCACGTGCATTGAAAGATAAATAAACATAGAAAAAGGAAAATACTCTTTATAATACAAATGTTCCCACGAATACACAGTAGCGATATGCGAAGTATTTCTTAAATTGGTAATGAAGCAATCTCCAAATCTACCATAATAGTACTAAGCACTCAGAGAGATTATCCCAATTACTCTTCTCTTTCTCTCAAGTCGTCTGCACGACTGATTTTAATTTCTGTTCACAGTTTTTTACAATTACCGAGATAGGACAAAGAATCTTCTAGGGCAATCTCTAAAACTCAAGTTCTGATGAAATTTCTGGATACTCGAGATCCTTCATTTCTGTCGTTAAAGTCGCCAATAGCTCGCCAAGCTCAGGAATCTTTGATCGGGCATCCATTCAGCATCCGATACAGCTATGAGTGACACTATTTTCCTTACTATGAAGCGTACTGCACAGGTTTAACATTATTGCAAATTTGTAACTTCTTTTTTACTAGCCGCCTTTGGCGACCAGCTGATTCGCCATGAGTAATGCTTTCTGAAATTTTCAATTAAATCACATATTCATTAGTCTTGAAGTCATTCCGGGCATTGATTGGCCTGAAATGAATATTTTCTTTAAGATGATGGACGGAAAGTTCTAAAAAAACATGTTTTCTTAATAATATTCTTTCATTTTATAAATCAGTCAGTTTTAATGGTTGATTTAGAAGACTGATGGCTGTAGCATCTTTTATTTAAAATATTAATACAAATATTTTGTAAAATATGGCTCACAGAGCAAAGTATGAAGAAATCTGAAACTCATTATTCATTATTACTCATTATTAAATGCATTGTTTGACTCAAGCTACATAAATGTAATTATTTACTTAATTTAGATCAAATTAATAGTATTAAACAATATAGATGCTTATTAATAATATTTTACAAACTGGCCATTGGACCGGAATTTGAATGCATATCCTGTATAAATAAAGAAATTTTATTGAATTAATGATTTAAATATTGCAAACGATCATAGAAATCTTTTCTTTGCGTTTATTTTTTTAAAAAATATCCCATTTTATATTTCTTTTTATTTTATCCAGTCAAGTGCAAAAAGTTGCTTTTCTTTGGATTTGATTTGCGATGATGGTGTTTTTTTAATTTGAACTTCCGGCATTGTTTTCTTTTATTTTATCCAGTCACGTTATAAAAAAAACATGATTAATGAATTTCTTTAATATATCATAAAAATAGAAGCTTAAGTTATACATTAAAACACTGATATCATTAGAAGGATAATTTTTTAATCTTCAAATTGATGTTTATCCTGTTTTCGCGATAATGTTTACGGAAGTTATAGCGGAAAAACGTCGAAATTTTGCTTCAATTTTAATTAATTCAAATTCTAATTAAAAATTCGGAAATAGGGTTCCGAGTTGCACATTCCTGATCTCCAAGGTATACATGTACCAAATTTGGTAGCTATAGGTCCAACGGTCTGGCCTGTAGAGCGCTAAAACACACACACACGCATTGAGCTTTATTTTAAGCATGGATGACTGAGATATGCTTTGTCTTTTTAAAAAATCATCAGTGTATAGCATTTTGTAAAAAGAATTCAAGGTATCCGACTACGTTAAAAACATTGATTTTCTACCACATTGGCAAATTTTTTAAAAAGGATTGTCATTCCTTATTGTTCAGAGTTTCTTCTTTCTGAAAACATTTATCCTTTCAGGAAATTGAGGCCTGACTTATCATCCGAGGTCACATATTTTCAAACTAAAATTTGAATTTAACTCAATTTTCACAAAGCTTTAATTTTCTTTAAAATTCTCCATCGGAAACATGATATCCCAAAAACTAATAGAGGTATCAACATAAACATTTCAGTATGTGTTTTAAATGATATGGGGTATGAAATGAGCCAAAAATGTTATTTTTGATGAAATGCCTTTTCATTTATAGGTGATTTTAGAAAATTTTTGTTGTAAATTGATGGAAAAAATGCATACATACGTGTATGTTTACCCATCACTTCTTTGCATCTCAAACTTTTTCCTAGATTTTTATTCATCTCCTTCATTATTATATCCTGTAATTTGTGTGCAAAGAAAAGTAAGATTGTTGCATTACCATTTTGGGTTGAGTGTTAACAGTGTTGGTTAAAGTTCATTCAAATTTACTACAAGTTTTCCTATTTCTCAAAATAAATTATATTTTCAAATAATTTTTTTCTAAATTTATAGTATTTCGTTTCATAATTGACAATATGTTTAAAAAACTTTGTTTTCAGTAGTTTTTAAAAAATTCACTTTTTCAGATATTTTAATCTTCTATGCTGCATTTTTTTCTATACGCAATAAAAATACTCACGATACAGAACAGACAAAAAATATTTTGTGGAATTGAAGCAGAAATAAATTCAAAACGTCCATCTCATGAAATATCAGAACTATCGTATTTATCTGAAAGATAAATTGTTTTTTTCTTAGTATAACACTTCATATTATTTTCGATTTATTTTTTACTTTATTTCTTGTTTAGCTGAAAGAATCTTTTTTTTTCTTCTAAATTCTGGTTCAGAGGTTTCAATTTGTTTGTCACCAAATCTTATTCCGTTTATTAAAAGAAATACTGAACTGAAAGAACTCATTTTTCAGAGGTCTTCATATTGATCAATTTTCTTCTTTTTAAAACAAATGCTATCGGACTTGGAAATTGTCAAAATCACTATTTCAGATGTTTCCTATTTTGTTATTCGAAGGACGTATAAAGAAAAACTTTTTGACCTCTACGGAACCGATTTTATTTCAAAAGACTCTTTTCACGACCTATTTCACGGAAATAGGATATTTTATAAGCTATAAAAAGATTTCAAAAAAAAAAAGAAAGAAAAGAAAATCTTGAGTTATTTCGAGTTTATATCAACGAATCGAATAAACTAGTTTTTATGTGACTTTTTTCAACTTCTTATCTTTTGAAAACTTGATTCTAAAGCGTTATTCAGTATTAAATCTGTTTTAAACTGGGATTAAAAATTTTGTTGAATGTTTCAATTTTTGACACAATAATTTTTATTTATTCTCTGTATCCGTTTGGGCCGCGGTGGCCTGGTGGTAAAGTAACCACGTAAAACTGAATGACCGGACAGCCGCTACAGCAACACTGGCAGGAACTGTAGCTGAGTCCTCATGGCCATCACCGGCCCCGGTACAACGCTCCGCATAGGGAGTACGTCCAATCATCTATGGGAGGTTCAGATTTTCCACCCATTATTGTACCCGCCGAGTTGGCGAGATCCAACCACCATGCCGGAAGCTTCTCATCCATGATTACGAGGTGTCCCCCGGGGGGTGAAGATTAAAGGTTAATGAAAAATTACAGATGTATTTAATTTCTGAATCCTGTTTAAAGTATCCAACTACGTCAAAAACACTGGTTTTCGACCACATTGGCGATTTTTTTTAAAAAGTGTTATTTCTTGTCATTCAGACTTTTCTCTTTCCAAAACAGTTTGTTTTGTTTTTTTTAGAAAAGGAAGGTCTAACCTACTATCCAGAGGAATTTTAAGCAAAATTTATTTTTCAGCTAAAATTTGTCTTTCACCTCAATCTTAATTTTCATAAAAACTATCCATTATTCACAAGATATCCCAAAAACTAATAGAGGTATTTACATAAACATTTCAGCGTGTGTTTTGAATAATACAGGCAATGAAATGAACCCAAAGTTTTATTGTTGGTGAAATATTTCTTCATTTATACGGGTTCTTAGAAAACTGAAGTTGTGAATGTATGGAAAAAATGCATATATACGTATATTTTTACCCTTCACTTCTTTGCATCTCAAAATGTGTCTTAGATTTTGGTTCGTTTCATTCATACCTTGTGTACAAAGAAAAATAGGATTGTTGCATTACCATTTTGTGTAGAGTGTTAACCGTTTTGGTTAAATTTCACTAAAATTTTAAACACATTTTCAAATTTCTCAAAATATATTATATTTTCAAATAATGTTTTTGTATTTATAGTGTTTATAATTGATAATACATCTAAAAACCAAAAATAGTTTTTAAAAAAACCCAAATTTTTCAGAATTTTTACTTCGACCGTAGTCGGTTACCTTAAATACGTTTTAACAATGAAAACTAAATATGATTTTTAAAAGTTTAAAAATTATTTATAAATAAATCATTAAATTTTAATTAATTGTAAAACCCTTTTAACACAAAATCCTTTAATTGGATTATTTCTTAATCATCTCTTAAGCCCAGTTAAGGTGTACCTGGACGTAACAGATAAGTACGTCGGATGAGTCATCTCCTGATAGGCTCACTCAAGGCATGGAGGCCGTTCCATTATGCTCAGCAAAGGCCTGCGAGCAAAGGAGTTAGAAATTATTGCACATTGTCCAAGGTTTTCCTGTCTTTTTGACCAACAGAATCACTTCTGTGGCCATGGTATTGGCGAGATTGTGCCAATGTGAAGGTTGAACTCTGCCAAAGATCGATGGCACGTTTGGGTTTGAAGTCGAGTATCTTATCCATTCGATAAAAGCAAACCCTGATGCCCAGCGGCTGTTACTGGCTTATTAACCCCTTCCCATGTCGGCGTCCTGGTACAGGGGTAGCGTGTCTTCACCGTGATCTGGACGTCCCGGGTTCGAGTCCCGGTTCGGGCATGGTTGTTACTCTGTGTTCTGTATGTGAGGCTTGTAAAGTGCCCCCAAGTTAAAAGGGGTTGTGCAAGCGAATGGGTGTGTCATCTTCATTTGAGCTAGAAGTGAGACTTCTGCCTTCTGGGTGTTCAGGGGTCTATACCCCCAGAAGCTACTGCACCCCCGTTCCTTGGAAACACGGACACGACAAAAAAAACCCTTCCCATAAAATGACGAGTATAGCTCGTCATTGATTTTTCATGCCACATAGCACAATGAAGAGCTATATGTCATGACGAGCTATATTCGTCATGCGATTAAAGCTACTGTTGAATATAATAATAAATTTGATTTAAATTTTCTAGTGTATTGAATTCGGATGCACTTTTATTACTTATTTTGATATCATAGATCACTGTCGTTTGATGGTCTTGGTACAAGTGATTGTCAAACTATTAGTAGTCATTCTGGCACATTCGTTCATTCATTCTAATAAACATTTAGCCTGAACATCTGACTTACTAAATGCTAACATGCAGGGAAATAAACACCTAAAGGAATAAGAGTAATTTAGATCAAGAAGATCAAAGTGATTCAGAAAAAATCAGAAAGTAAGCATATATTTAGTTGATACTGATAATGAAACTAATGATAGTGAAATATTACCAAGAGGACGAAAACGCGCAGAGTGACTAATAAGTGAATTTTTTGAATACTCTAGAGTCGCAGACACATTATGTGGTTGTAATAAAATAAAAATTATGCTAGCGCTTGGCTTAAAACTAAGGACTAAGGACGAATCTGAAATCACAAGAGATTTTTGAAGAAATGTTGAATGCGAACTTACAATTTACAATTACATTCATACCAATAATATAATTTTAACTAATAATCATAAATTGGTTAGAATTATAAAATAAACTAAGCTTTCTTAAATAAATATTAAATGGTTATTTCACACATCATTTTTGCATTCTTAAATCTTACTGGAAAGGGTTTAGATGCCACCACACTTCCTCCTCCTTATAGTTTTGCTGACAACATTTCTTAATCAAGTGACGTTTTAATAGTTTAAATGAATTTTGTCAAATCCTATTAATCAACTTTAATAAAACAAGGAAACAAACAAATTAAGTTTTCACTTTTCTTATAGTTAACCCATACTTTAAGGGTGGAAAAATTTTAAATAAATATCTTTATCATGAACATATGCTCTTATATTTTTACTATCCTGTTCAAAAAATTAAAACTATTACTATCTATTACTATTACTACCATTACTTATTAAAACTATTATTATTAAAACTATTATCTATTATCATTAACTGTTATCTATTATTATTAAAACTATTACAATTACTTATTATGATTAACACTATTGTTCAAAAAATTAAAACTATGACTATTTAAAAATTAAAACCATTACTAAAATTACTATCCTCTTAAAAAAACTAATATTTGTTTCAGTTTCTCAGTTATTTTTTTGCATGGAAATTCTTTATTGAAAAAATCTGGATTTTCAGTGCTTTGCTCATAAATAACATTTTTTATAAATATGATTATGTGAATTTATAAATGTGCATCTTTGTTGTAACTGCGATATTTGAATTTCTGAAAAACTCAGAATATAAAAAACAATTAATAGTTATCATTAGATTTCAGATGTATATTATTTTCACAGAGTTAAATTTTATTGACGGTTGACATTATTCTGCTTCTATTTTTTACAGTTTCTACATATTTGAAATGACTTTTGCGTGGTTGAATACATTTCTTCTAGTTTAATTTCTGGTTTAGGTTTTCTATCTCGTTTTGTTTCCATAAAAAAAACTGTTGTGGGAATGTGAATTATTTTTATATTTCTTTGTATTTCTCTCATGTCTAGCTTTATTCCGTTACTCGAAAACTAATGATTTTACTCTTCAACTTTTGCTAAAGTACTTTTTGAGCTACTTTTTTTTCATGTTTTGTCATTTTAAGAATTCAAAAAAGTAAATTTCGTGGTTCATATAAACTCGGTTATTTCAGAAACGTGCTTTACAGTCTGTTTTGTAAAACAAGAAAATATTTCTAAGCTGAAATAAAAAAAAATAATATTAAATATTTTTGTTTTTATTCACATTTACTGTAATTTAACTTTTTAAAAACAAATAGACCATTTCTTAACCATTTTTGAAAAGCGCATTATTTGAAGCCTTAACAAGTGGATGTCTATTACAGTATTGAAAATGTTTTCAACCGTACTAGAATGCTCTGCCCAGCATATAATTATTCCAATCGAAAACAGCCCCTCTACTTCTCTAACCATTAACATATTTTTTTCGTAATAAAATCCATTTTAAGATTAAATATGAAAATAGTTATAATAAATATACAAACAGAAATTGTTAAAATTTCCTCTTCTTAAATTTTAAGATCTATCAAGCGTAATTTCTACAGTAAGTAATAACGTAATTCAAATACCGCATTTGTAATATTACCATTTCAGTTTTTTTTAAAAACATTCTTGGAATTATTCTGAAATCCATTTCTTCAGGCCTATCGTTGTTTTGAGTTTTGTTTCAAGGAAATTATCCACGCATATATCTTGCATAAGGATTCTTCATTTCAGGTATTATAATGAACTAGCTGTTGCCAGACGTGTTACTGCTGCAAGTAAAATAATCTTGGAAATATTGTTTGAATTTATTATAGTTATATACTTTAATTAAAAATGACAAGATAAAGAATATTTATTTTCTTTTCGGCAATGAATATATTCATCGAAATGGAAGGATATATAAAGTAGAAGCAATAATTGTATTTATTCTATTTTTATAATTCTATTCTACAAACAAATATTTATTTATATATATTAGATTCGTGTATTCCTTCTGAATTGTAAAGAGTCGGTGTTCTTTCAGAATGGTAATGAAAGAAATTATTTATTGTATCTCGTGACTCGTTTCATATTCGTACAGATTCTCAAGTTCCATATTAGAAAATGTGATTAAATATTTTTTTTAAAAACTGATGAGACATAGAAAATATATTTATACCGTAAAATCTTTAATGTAGTTGAAAAGATAATTTTTTGAAAACTAAGAGGGCACAAAATTATTTGTACTGGAATATTTTCGGAAGTTACTGAAAAAAACGTTAACATTTTATTAAATTTTTGGCTAAAAACCTATAAGACGGGTTCCCCTATTTTCTCCAATAAAGCTGTTTTCTCATAGAAATATTCACATTTGATACGCATTTACGTACAATAGCTACGAAATATTAACGTGAAACCAATTTAACATCTTTACTGAATCTGTTGCGTCTCCTTGGCGAGTTATTTGGTGGTTAATATATAGTTAATAGATGCGGTAAACAGATCTGAAAACATTTCCTATACTTTAGATGATTGTATTGTGCCCATAACATTCGAGTAATAAGCAGTCGGAAGTTTTATCGGAATCGGATGACCATAAGAGACATAAAGACAAACATTTTTTTATTTTATTTATATGGATAAAATACAGGAAATGTGGTTAGTACAAAACACGATTTAATTAATACGAAACATTGTAGTCAATTTGCAGTTATTGTTTTAATACAATTTTATGTCTCAACATTTCTCATTGTATTGTTACCTACCGCAGAGGTAACTGTAATCATTTTTCATTCCTGAAATTAAATTATATCAAAGTGGGCTAAAATCGATAATTATAGAAGTTATTTCTAGCATTAGCGTCAAATTTCTATCAAATCAGTGTAGATTTTGTCTTCATTTATTCCAGCATTGCATGATCATTTGCATTTCTAGAATTGAAATATAGGGCTTAATAGTATTTAAACATAGGGGATTATATTGCATAATAAACAACCGGATTGGTAATCGTACTTCTTACTCATTTCTATTATTAATTACATCAAAATGGACTTAATACGATAATTACAGAAGATTTTTTTTATCAGAATCTTGAAGTGAATCATTTCAAATTTCATTGTCTCCATATTGCCTCATTTTCATAATCATTAGAATTTCTAGAATTGAAATATATAGCTAAGAAACTACATTTGAAGGAAGGCAATGGTGTCCTGGTGGTAAGATCTCGGCTTCGGAACAGGTGAGTGGCCGGATCGTGACCGGTTCCACCGAAGAACCGTCGTGTAAGGGATCCTGGAGCGCGTTAAATTCATCGAGGGCAGATGTCCTCCCGCTGGTGTGAAAGTTTGGAGAGGGGCGGTTTCTAACCCCTTCTTCCTCGCTCCCGTGAAAATGACGGGGTGAAATTTCTACCTCTGTTTCTCGCGCCTGTGATATTTCCGGCCTATCGTATTCAAAAGTGATGCGCCAAAAATAATCAATCTATTTCTTATGCCCAGAATCATGTTTATTTCTCAAAATATACGCCAGATGGCTGCCCTGGACTATTTGCAATGTTTTTAGAGATAGTTCATTTATTTTAAACTAGATGTCAGCAGAAAGGAAACTCGGTACTGTTGTCCTGATGGTGATGTTGGCCTATGCATCTCTTACTTAAAGATGTATCACACTAGAAAAAATGACTCGTATTTATTTACATTATGTGTAAAGGCAATAAAATGATGTTTGAAAGCTTAAAACACATATTTTTTTATTTTCTCTTTTTGTTTTAAAGCTAACATTCAGTCATAATAACCCTGAATATTGGCTTTTCCGATTATGTTTTTTTTTAATTTCATTTCTCTCTTTCAGTCATAATAAACCTGAATGTTGACTTTTCCAATTTTTTTTTTAAATTTCAGGCTAAAAATGAACTAAAATATGAAAACTGAATGCAAATATTGTATATACACTCAGCTTTGTATCATTTTCTTGAATAAAAAATAGGCACTTTTATGACCATTTTCTTCAAAATGATGCGACCGTTGAGGGGTTAAGAGTTTAAAATTGATACAAATTCGTGTAAAGGTAAACAATGAAAGCCTATTATTTTGCGGACTTGTTTATGTAATGTAAATAATGACTCTGCTAAATAAGTTTTGAATTTACTAGTAGAAGGGTGAACTCTACTTTGCACCAGTCGAATGTTGATTTTTCTAGTCAGAATTCTCTTCTACAATTTGAGTTAGCAGAGATCTCTGAGATACTATTTTTGTAGAATCGAGTACAGTACACTCACGAGTAAGATCTCAAAATGGATAAAAATTCATGAAAATATAACACAAGATACATAATTTAAACAAATTCTTTAGAGGATTTGCTTATTTAAAGTAAATGATGGCTAAGTTATGCAAGTCTTGTATTTGTTAATAGAGAGAATGAACTCTACTCTGTGCTAGTCGAATGTTGAATTTACTAGTGAAGAATTCTCCACTACAATTTGAACTAGTAGAGATCTCTGAGATACTATTTTTGTACAATTGAATATATTACACTTACGAGTATCAATTCGCACTATCCGACTTCCGTATTATTAGCTTTCTTAATCGTAATTGATTGTGGAATGTAAGGTATTATATCCGCAGAATTGCCAAGGCTTTGGAAGCGGCGCCTGTTATGATTTTACGTGCCGTGTGAAAAATACAAGTTGTGACAGGAAAAGAGCATCGTTCTGCTCGTTGCTCATTGCTTCGTCAGTGTGTAATGAACTTCTAGTGCCGCCGATGTTTTGGATTATAATTGCACATTACTTATAGGATTCGTAAAAATTTTTGAGGTATTCTTAATGTTTTTGTTAAGTAAACCGCAGTAAGTGTACAGAATTTTTGTTAAAATGTGAACAGTTTATATGTTTTCACTAACTTTTTGTCTAATTCTTAAAACGTGTACATACATGCTCTACCAGTATAGAGTTTTTTATTTTTACTGTACGCGTTATTGGCAACTGCTATTATGATTCACTGGGCCGAGTTTGCCTTCTAAGTGACTCGAGATGAGTGGAGGGTTTAGAACTGAAAAAAAATGAGAAAACATGTATTGTGGGAGTAGAAACTTTGTCTTAACTGAGTAAATAGGTATTGCAACAGAAAAAATCTTTATCTAACTGAATAAATATGTATTATAGCAGTAAAAACTTCGTTTTAACTGAGTAAATAGGTATTACAACAGTAAGAAACTTTTTCTTAACTGAGTAAACATTTATTGTAAAAATAAAAACTTTGTTTTAACTGAGTAAATAGGAATTGCAACAATAAAAACTTACTGGTATTAGTGGGCAAAGAAACGAATTCATAGAGCTCCTGTTTTTTTCGAGGGGGGGGGGGGGTCTGTTCTTTTGTCACATTAGCCTGGATACTCGAGACCGCACTGTATGGTTAATATTTTAATTGCTGCTTGACATGGATTCGGTTTACGTCGATCATCAAATCGTACAAAACAATCTATCTAATTAGTTGACAATTTTTTGTTATGGTTAAAAGTTAGCAAATAAAAGAGCCATCTAATAAGATGGGTATTAAAAATATTAGATGTAAATCGTGGCAGAGAACATAAATTTTATTGAAGGAAGTATGACAGTTAACTCATAATTAAATTGCTTACCTAACAAAAAGCAAGTTACAGGAGTCCATGTGATACTTTATGTGAGAATTTGAATCCATGAGATATATCTTGAGATTCTGCGACAAAATCAAAAATTATCTATGTGTTAATTATAGTAAACGCCACATTGGAAAAAGGTGGTTAGGTGGAACGACTTCAAGGCAGCCACGATCACCAGATCTATTATGAATGGACTTCTTTTGTGAACTTCTTTTTCATTTACAAGTTACTTTTTCAGGTAGTTTCAATATTAGCTTTACGGTAGGAACTTCAAACGTTGTATTGAAATACATTTTAATTCCAGATCAACTTGTCAAGAAGCTATAAACCTGATGAAATAAATATGGTTTTTCTTTTCACTTATGTCTACAAATGTGCTTTGGATATACCTGTGCAGTCAACCTTTTAAAAAAGGTATTACAATGATTAAAGTCGAATGAAAAATTACAAAGAATCTATTATCATAAAGATGAAGATTCTGCAGGCTTATTTTGATACATCAATTTCAAAGAAAAATAAAGTCATTTCCAAAATAAGAGTTTTATTGAAAATTTATTAATTTTGATAATATTTCCAAAATGGAATGATTTAAATCTTCGCAAACTACCATAGAATTTTATGCCTTACACGGAAAATGAATGCTTACTTCTATTTTCAATTCAAATATTTGCGTTCCTAAATTATTTGAGAATATTTACTCTGGTTCTAATTAATTTCAAGTAATTTGGTGGAAAACGTAATGAACCTTCATCTACATAACTAATCATCGAGGGGCAAATACTTTTCAGTAATCTCTGATCTTTTGCAAATGAAAGCATTTCTGCTACATTTTTGATTATTTCCACTTCATTTTAATTGCTACACAATTATTTGATACTTTCTACTTAACAATTTGGCAATTATAATTGATGCAATTATTAGTACAGATAGAATAACTATCTAATATTCACTCATTATTAAAAATTTTGAGAATTTGCAATGACACTCGATTGTAAACTGTCAATTAAATAGCGGAATTAACGATTGTAAATAGTGGATAATGTTAAAAATATTTAATTTGAATTTCATTTTATTATAAATAGAATTGTACGTTTGAATGCATTGAGTTAAATTCTTAGACAATGAAAACTAATCACTCGTCATTATCTCCAACCCTTTCTTTATTTTAAAATTAAATAAACATTTATGAGAAAAGATATTTTCGCATAGATGAAGCATGAGTTAAAGAACGTCGAAAAAGACACTCGCTCATCTCAACTCGAGACTTTATTCCTGGAACTAAATCTGACATCTGTTTTTATCCCCAAGGCGAATGACTCGAATGATCCTGATTTAGAAAGATACAGAAATTATAAGAACATTCTAGGACAAACGAGAATTAACAGAAGGTAAACCAATAACAAAACAATCCTTAATCAAATTGCCTGGGGTCAGAGACGAACTTGCGAACGGACGCCTTCAGAGTCATTTGAACCAGGTTTGAACAAGTTTCGTTCCAATATGATGTGATATAGAATGAGTCACTAAAAGCCAGGAGCAACACTAAAATGAACGAATGAACGGCACTAAATAGATCGTTTCTGATCCCCCACCAAATGCCTTTTTTCTTTTCTTTTTTATTATTACTGTGCAACCGTCAATAGACTTTTTGAGCTTCACTATCAGTTATGTTAAATTTTCGGTAGCTTTCAGATACATTTCATGCCCTACCCTTTCATTAACGAAAGCCGTGATTTCGGTTTATTATAGTAAAAAAATAAACCTCGATTTATCAAACAAAAAATGTGTCAACGTTATGAATGATCTAACAGTCTAAAAAGGTCAGCAAAACTGGCGAAGTTAGCTCAGATACTCATCCTCATATCTGATCATGGTTCAAAATGATGAGGTCCATACCAAAGTAGCCCTAGTGTTGCTTCAAAACGGGACATTAATATAACTAAACTAAATTTTATCACCATCTGGTATTACTCTAAACAACGATATAAAGGACTACCGTATTTATGCAAATCTAATGCGCATCCCCATTTTAAAACTTTAAGTAATAAAAAAATTGTTTGTCGGCGAATGTAATGCGCATCAATCGTATGAGGAATTTATTGAATCTTATTGTATACAACAATGGATTTGTATATAAACTAGCAATCCCCAATTTTGATGCTGTGGTGGCCTGGTGGTAAGATCTCGGCTTGGGAACTAGAGGGTTTCAGGTTCGTGACTTGATTCCACCGAAGAACCGTCGAGTGAGGGGGTCTCTTGCACGTTAAATCTGCCAGGCTAAATGTCCTCCCGTTGGTGTGGAGAGGGGGGGTGCCAGTTTAGTTGTCGTCCTCGTCATCTGAACCTGGTTCAAAATGACGTGGTCCGGCCAGAAATACCCCTCGTGTTGCTTTAAAAGCTGGACATTAATATAACTAAACTAAACTCCAATTTTTAATACTACATTTGGCCAAAACCGATTTGCATTAGATTCGGGTAAATACGGTAATATAAATAAGATATGCAGCAGAAAAACGATACAACCTATTTGAATTATATCTGGAAATAAAAATAAGTCGAAAAGATTTAATAAAGTTTAACCAATATTTAGTTTTTTTTTTTTTTTTTTTTTTTTTTTTTTTTCCAAAAATCAAGAAGACAGGACTTATCTGTCTTTTCATAGCGTTCAATATTGATCAATTTTTTCCTCCCTTTTAAAACTAATGCCCTGCACTTCGATACTGTCAAAATCAATTTTTGAACTTTTTTAGTCGGCTTTGCTATTTGAAGAATGAATATTAAAAAAATTTTCAATCTTTACATAAGCTTGTTGATTTTAAAGACATATCTCATGGCCTATTTTGTGAAAAAGAGATAGGTCTAATATGAAAAGATTGGTTAAATAACATTTATTTATACTGTAAAAGCTGACTTTTCACGCTTCCTTCATTCGCGTTTTCACTATTCGCTTATTAAAAAAATGCAACATAAATCCCATATTCGCGGCTAAACATTTCTTTATTCGCGGATCTAATAAGTACATACATAATAATAAAAGGATTCCAATAAGCATCCAATCAAATATCCTTTGTAAATGCCGTCAAATGGACTAATAAAAAAAGTAAAATAGATCTTATTATAACTTTGCCTGAAATATGCTGCTAAATGCAAACATATCCGAAATCGCGAATGGAATAGGACGAGATGGGTTCGAACAGACAGAATCAAGTGACATTCAGGAATGGCTTGAATCGCAAGACGAAGATCTGACTGAAACCAACTTGGAGGAAATGTTAAATTCACGGCCCATTGAAGAAGAGGCTTCAACAAGCACTGGAAACGTGACATTTCATTTGAAAAATCTTAGTAAAGGTTTAAGCTTTGCGATTTCTTTATGAACGTCTATGGAACGAAGTCTTATTTTTAAGAGGCAAATTGCCAATGCGACTGCTGCGTATCAGTCTGAATCAGTCTTTTAAAATCTGCGAAGCAAGAGAAAATGAAAAATTTCTTCAAACCATTACCTAAGCCTTAAGATAATGAATCAAAATGTTCCAAAACTTCAATTGAATTGATATTTTATATATTTGGTTTTTTTATTTTTATTTTGTTACCTTGCAACGTATCCCCTATCATCCCATTTAAATGACCCTTCCGTATTAACGGTTTCTGTATTCGCGGCATATTTATGGAACGTAAAACCGCGCGAATAAAGAGCTTTTACTGTATTTCTATAAATTAAAGTCAGCTGAATAAGCTATGGCATTATTTTTCCCCCGTTTTTGAACTATTTGGAATCCTTTATTTGCTGAAAACGTCCAGCTACAGGCATTGCAGAAAATGTTCCAAATGTACCATTCCGGTTGATACAATCAGAAAAAAAATTAATCAATTTAAAAAAAATGTAACATTGTGCATTCCACATTTATGACCATTATTGTATCAAAGATCTCATTTATCCATTTATTCATTCGATTTAACTACGTAAATAAATCGTTACAATATACAACATCATTATATATCATTATTCTAGGAATTTAAAAATTATGTTCTAGTACTATATTCTATTTTTCAGAAAAAGAAAAACTGTATTCAATTCTTTATTAGAAGAGCTAAATGTTCTTTTCCGAATTATGTGTTTATGCAACAGATAAAAATCCTAAAGTTAAATATTTTGTTAAAAAAAACACAAATACTTATAACTTCATTTTGTAAAAAAAAAGCTTCAAAGTTACAAATGGAAGGATTTAAAATACCAATTAATAAAAAAATATACTTTTTAATGCATTCACGTGATCTTCCATTTTATTTTCATGAATCTATTTTCAAGAAAAATATTTTTTTCTGCATTTTTAAAGATGTTTAGATTGGAAAAATTATTGGATTCCAAAGGTGACATAATGGATAATTTAAATATATTTTTGCATATTATATTGGAAATGTTTTCTCTAATGATATATTTGTTTAAAGGAAGTTTCCAAAATCTTAATAATTTTTAATAAATTTTGTGATAATTTTTTTAAATTCTAATTATAGCAAATTGTATTTACATTTCATATTTTTAAGTATTGATAACAATTTGATTTTCAAATCAACATAAAGAAAAAGAGATATTCGATACAAAGAAGGATGTTAAATAGCAAAACAGTATAAGTTAATATGCAATTAAATTTGAATTCAATGGATTCAACTAATATTCAAATACTTTTATTACGTGCACATATAGATTTAATCATTTATATGCTCGAATTCTTATGAAGAATATATAATATGCTATCTTCTTCAAAATTTAAGTGTAATCTCAGAAGAAATTTTATTTCAGAACCATTCAACTTTTGAGAAAGTTGAATGGTTTTGTGTTATTTATTTCAGATAATATACTGATTTTTTTCATACAAACCATTAATAAGTATATAGAAGACAAAAAAGGGTTTTTTTAATTGCACATTTTCGGAAACTAAAATATTTCAATATTTAAATTATGGTGAAACTAATGCGGTTTATCAAACATTTTCAATATTCAGTTTCGTTTTAAAACTAATGTGGCTCATTAAATTATTTCATTAATTTTAAACCTAATCTTGTTCCTCAAACCATATCAGTAACTCATTTCTGTTAAAAATAATCTTGACTCACACACAACATTTAAAAAAAAATTCAAAGTTTTCTTTATTACTTGTAATTTGCAGAGGCCTTTGCTTATCACTTAACAATTTTGAATATACTTCACTTTAAGAACAATTTATTTTTATGAATAATCCTCTATTTATTTTACTTTTTGATACTATCATAAAAAGAAGGCTTTAATTTTCTTAATTAAGTAAATTTTTAGTTGAATTTGGTATTTAGTTATTAGATCATTTGTTAATATTTGATACAATTATTGTAGTACATAGTGTATGTAGCGATTTGCAGTATATTTAAATTATTTTGATATGAAAGAATAATTGATTTGTTTATAATTAATATTGTTTAGATTCTAACACATAGCAAAGGTAATCTTTTTTCGCATATTGGAAATGTAATCTTTTAGAAATAAAAAAAAAATGTTTAGTCAAAAATTGTGACTTTTACAAAACTAATTTTTTTTTCAAAAAACGGGTATTTTTTTTTATTTAAGACAATCTTTCTTTAAAAAATTAAAACCTAATAAATAATTTTTTAAAACATTATAGAGCTTTCAAAATTGTATTACAAAGTTTTATTTCTTCAAAAAAAAGCATATCCAAAGGATTTAAGTTCTTTTTCTTAACACTTGATATTAGATATTTATACTTTCATTTTTTCCGACTCAAAAACTTTTGACTTTAGTCTTTCATAGTGAAAAAAATATCCTTCTTTTTTTCAGCTGTATCTTATTTTATTATTTGATATTTATACAAAAAAGTACTTTAAACTTCCATGAAAACTCACTTATTTTTCAGACGTTGTTCACGCTCTGTTTTACGAAAGAGAGACAATTCTAAGATGAAAGGATTGAAAAAAACCTTTTTTAAATCTATATATGCTTATTGAAGCCTATATTAGAGAGCTGAATAAAGTGTATCTTTTCTCTTTTCTAAATTTCCAATCATAAGAAATTTTCCATTCCAACTCACCATAGATGTATTGTTCACTAATCTGTGAATTAAAAATAGCGTTTTTATTTCACAAATGATCTTTTTATCTCCTTTGAAAACATTTATTTGTTTATTTTAGTTCTAAGTTTAAAAGCATTTGTTAATATATAGCAGATCAAACTATCTTTTCATTCTGTTGTTTTCGTCCATTAGGAATTCTGTTCTTTAGAAAGGTGCAGCTAAATTTCTGTGGATTCTTATTATTCATAAAAATTATATTATAAAAGGTTTTACATAAGAAAAGTAAAAAATAACGAAATTATTTTAAATTCAAACTGTATAAACTATTGATAACAATAATTTTATTTATTTATTAAAACTTACTCTTTGAGTAAAGTTTTACTTAGGGCTGTGAATATATTTTAATTAGGAATTAAAACAAGGATGTATTTTCATGATGAAGACGCCCCAAATATATGATTGAAGAGTTGACCAAAGCTAACATTAATATTTGTCAAATTTGTGAAATCCATATTAAATCAATGTTGCAACATTGATACTAGATTAACTTATAGTTTCTTCTAAACTAATTTAGATATATTAAAAAGAATACTTGCTTTTTAAAACTAATTATTTTCCAAACAAAAGTAGGTTAAAAGAATTTAATCTGCGTTTAGGTAGACAAAAGCAGCTTTTAAAATGTTGACTGTGAATATAAAACGTATCGTTTAAAGGATTTTAGCTAACTTACGTGTTTAATCCACTCAAAGTTTCTCAGTGTTCTCAATTCATCTTCACATTTGTATAAGGAAGAAGTTACTTTTAAACAATTGATGTTTATTTTTTTCACATCAATACAATGAGCAACAAAAGATTGTTAGAATAAGTTTTATTACAATAAATTTTGTAATATATAAGAGCTATTGAAGGAATATAATCAATAAACATTATATTCATTGGTGATTTTAGAATAGCTGATAAAAATGCAAAGAAAGGAGAGAGGTTATCTATAAAATAGAATTATAGTTACTTTTATAATTGAATGCGAATGTAGAAATGAGACATATTTAAGTACGATAATGACGCTATGTTTCTAAACTTATATATGTTTCATACCTAGATTTAATTCTTACTAGTAGGCAATTTGTAATATGTGTTGCAACAATTAGTTTTAACGAATATGCGATCATTCACAATTAACGTTTTGACTTCATGAATGTCAGTGGTTAATAAGTTAAAAATAAACTGAAATGGTAAATAAGAAAGAATCCAATTAATTTTCTCAAAATATTGATAGTAATTTTGTTATTTTACTTACATTTAATATTTTATTCTGTCATTTGTTACTGTTCACTAAATAGGGTGATTAACTGATAAACTACTAACCTTAATTATCATTTAAAATTTTCCCTGAATAAAATTGGATGAAATTGATTCATGCTTGTCACGAGAACCTGATCTTACAAAATTGTTGATATTTAACCAAGAAAAAGATAAAAGTGAAATATTGCTGTCCATACTATATAATTAAGGAGAATCACAAGTATGATAGAAAAAATAGGAATAATCATTTTGAAATAATTTATTATTCATGAAAATATTTTTAATATCAATCTTTAAAAATGTCATAAAATTTAAGGTGAAAAAAGTTTTAAACAATTTTTGCAGTAAAATTTCATAACTTTATTTCAACTTTAAGTCAATTTAAGTGAAATGATCTTTCTTAAGATTATTGTACACTGTCAAATAATTTGAGAATAATTTTAAAAATTTCAAATTAATAAATAAAATATTTTAGAATTTTGCAGATTTTGTTAATTTTTATGAAAGGCTTTTCTTGATTAATTATGGATTACTCTTGTTAATTCAGTATTTAAGTAAATTTTCGCTAAAACTTTTACTAATGAAACTTATTTACTATTCAGTTTATTAAAAAGTTTTTTTAAAATTATTTTCTAAAGGAATTCTAATTAAATTTATTGATATTATTGGCTGGATTTGCAAACTTCTTGTTAAGTTATGATCTGTTAAGTTTTGCAATCCTCCGTTGATAGCTTTCAGCTCTTTCTAGAGGCTTAACTTGAAAAGACTTCTACTTTTCAAACAATTATCAGTAAAATTTAATTGCTTTCAGAGCTTCTAAACAATTTCTTTCATTGATTTGACGATTTTGGAAAATGAATTAAACTACACCAATTTATAATTCTCAATGATGAACGTATTTATTAGCAAAAGTTTTAGAGAACATTTACTCATTCGTTCCATTTAAAACTGATCGTTATCTGAAATGAACTTTAATTATGACAAGTAATAAATAATGTTTACATTCTGAGAACGCTTTATGCTTATCAGAGATTGTTAAAGCAGTTTTCCTAAATGTGAGATTTTAGTTTCTGAAGTATTGAATTTTAATTACTTATCTTCTACTTATATTTTGAAAGTTACTCAATACACGATTTCTTGAGAAAATAAATATAGTGCTTTACAAGTATGTCGTGAGTTTCGAGCAAAAATTCAATAGACTGACGTATTTTCTATTATTTCTGCAATGCGTTAAGCACTCTATTCCACGCTGTATAGTTGGCTATTGATCAACAACTAGATTTGAAACAAAATTATTTCTTATGTGCTCAGACAGCAATAAAGAGATCTTCAAAATAAATATTATTTTTAAAGGTTTTTCGAATTATTTAAATAATTTTATAATTATTTTATAATAACTTTATAATTATTTTTATAATAATTTTATAATTATTTAAAACATTAATTATATATTTTTTTAAATTTTAAATTTATTTAACTAATTCAGAACTTATTATTGCATAAAAAATATTTATGCATTACTTTAATAAGGAAAAAAAGCCATCAATCATCTTTCTGATTTCAATAAACATTTTAAAGTTAAGCAACTACAATTTGCTTCAGAGCTATTTTTTTTTTGTTAATTTAAATCTATATACTTATTTCAGTTAAATTTTCAATGAAGTATGTATTGCTGTCATTATAACAAATTCAAATATTTGATCTTCTAATGCTAAACTAATCAGATAATAATGATTAAGTTTTCATTTGTTTACCTTTGATTTTATCATATTTTGTATATGATGTTTTACACATCACACAGTTTAGAGAAAATTCAAACTCTAAAATACATTACATCTGCAATTTTTGCAATCATCATTCTATCATCTGCAATTTTTGCAATCATCATTCTATCATCTCAATTTTTGCAATCATCATTCTATCATCTGCAATTTTTGCAATAAATTTTATAAAGTGATGAAGTTTTATCGAAATAATTCACTATGCAGTAAATTTGAAATGGTAGTTTGTAAATTAATATTTGACGTTAATTATTTTTGAAATGCCATTTTATTTCTTTTAAAATTCAAAGCTATAATCTAAATAACTGACTCTGCAATTAAATACTATATTTTAATTGCAAATTAATACATCAGCCACTTCACAAATATTGAAATAAAATTGAAATTTGAGAGGAAATAAATTATTTAAATTCGATGTCACTACCGAGCAAATTTTTTGTATTTTGCTGAAAAAAAAATTTTTTTTTGAAGAATGATGAAAACTGCGATTGCAAATTCTAAGTTTTAATTAATTAATAAAGTATTATTTACTTAAAAATTCGGAAAAAATTAAAAAATCCTTTTCCTAAAAAACATGTAATACCTAAAAAAAATTTCTATCGATACATTCCAGAAAAATAAAAGGGAGGATTTCATATGAATTTATGATGTATTCCTAGAATAGTCTTGTACAAAAAATGCCTTCCATAAGATTCATAAAAATGTATACTTATTTTTATCACAATCAATTGTATTTTTAAGAAACTTATCCTCTCCAGAACATATGTTTTTTAACAGAAATGGGTTCTTAATTAAACTTTTGTAATGAATGATTGGACGTAAGTCATAAAATTAAAGAACTAAATAAAACTGAACTCATTCTGTATAATTTTTTTCTGTTAAGCTTGAAATCCTTTTATTGAGAAGAAGTAAGAATTCAATATTATTTAAAAACCAAACACACGTCATTGCAAAAAGTGACCAAGTTAAAAATGAAAAATTCGCTTTTATTGTATATTATTTCATTTAGAAAACTTAACAAACTTAGAAAAAAATACTCTGAGAATTATTAAATTGAAAAACTATATTTAGAAGATCTATATTTTAAAAAATCCGAAAAAAAAACCCAGATATTTATTGGAAACGAATTAAGGTATAAGACTACGTTAAAAACACTGGTATTGGACCACATTGGCGATTTTTTTAAAAAGTGTTATTTCTTGTGATCCAGACTTTTCTCTTTCCAAAACAGTTTATTTTTTCTGAGAAAAGTAAGGTCTAACCTATTTTCCAGAGGAATTTTAAGCAAAATATATTTTTTATTTAAAATTTGTCTTTCACTTCAATTTTAATTTTCATAAAAAATATCCACCATTAACATGATATCCCAAAACCTGATAGAAGTATTTACGTAAACTTTTCAGCGTGTCTATTAAATAATAGGGGCAATGAAATGACACAAATGTTTTATTGTTGGCGGAATACTTTTTCATTTATAGGTTTTTAGAAAATTATGTTGTGAATGTAATGGAAAAAATGCATATGTACGTATATTTTTACGCTTCACTTCTTTGCATCTCAAAATATTTCTTAGATTTCGGCTCATCTCATTCATCACCATATTCTACAACTTTTGTACAAAGAAAAATAGGATTGTTGCATCACCATTTTGTGTACAATGTTAACCGTTTTGGTTAAATTTCATTAAAATTTACTACACATTTTCCTACTTTTCAAAATGTATTATATTCTCAAATAATGTTTTTGTATTTATAGTATTTATAATTGACAATACATCTAAAAATCAAAAATAGTTTTAAAAAAAATCAAATTTTTTCCTTTGAACGTAGTCGGTTACCTTGAATGATATTGGTGTAACTAATGCATTTTTAATGTCAGTAACTTAATATTTCTCATAAATAAAAATGAGAATTCAGAGAAATTTTTTTTATGCAAATCGGAAATTTTATATTCACTCCTTTTTATATTTAGTCTTTTTTTTTTTTCTTATTTTTCAGATAAAAGCAAATGTTGAAATTCCATAAAATCGATCAAAAGGTTTATCTTCAGAATTTCTTTTTAAAAATTTTTCTTCAGTTCTTTTGCAATCTGAACTTGTAAAGATTTCCAATAGCGAAAAGTTTCTACATTTTACTCGAATACATTTTTTTTAAATGTTGGATATTTTGAAAGTTCTAAGAATTTATTCTTTAGAATTGTGATAATATTGTATATAAATGTCTCTTGTTAACATTAAAAAATCGACATTAGCAAATCAGAAAGGGACAATATTAATAAAAAAAACATGTTTTCTAACTAATTCTTATTTAATTCATTTTTATTCAAGTACAGTTAGAAACGTAATTTTTGAGAATAATTATAATTTAAAGTTTTTGAGTTATAAGCGTATTATTATTTTTTTGCTATTAAATCATTTAATAGATGCCTCAAACCATTTCACTTAGAAATTACTTTGTAACTCTGTGCTAACAAATACTTGCTTGTAAACAAACAGAAAGTATTGGAATACAAATATTCCCTCATAATAAAAAGATGAGTCTTTGCCTTTTACCTAAACAACTAAGTCCACCAAATCCATTTGGGAAGTTCCCTCAGTCTGTCTATAATTAATTTGAGAGACAATAATTCAAATATAGAGTGACAAATGGGTGTTATGGAATTGTGAGTTTGCTCGGAATAGAACCCGGGACCTTTGGGTTTGAAGCCTAGTAACATAACCACAGGACAAAGGCAATTGCTCAGTCCCGTAGATGTTATCTGGCTTATTAAGATATCACTACAGTGTGCACAGATTTAAATAGTATTTACATGTAAGTATGTACTGAATTTATATCTAGATGTCCCCTTTCGAAATCTATGTCTGTCTGTCTGTTCAAAAAAGATCAATTCTATATAAATAAAATTGAATGTTCGTCTGTATATCTCTTAAGCACAGCCTTATCGCTCATCCGTATGCTATGAAACTTCGAATACTTATTATTTGCACTTACAGGGTGATTATAGGCGTAGTAAAATTATGTAATATATATTATTACGAATCTGTAATTTTGCTTTCCCTCACTAATATAGTCATCTTAAGGAAGACAGATTTACAGTCATTAGTACTGAAAGGTGCCCGGGTGTGACGTCAGAGATACCAGAGCTTAAGGAAAAAATCATTTGGCGGCTGGCGACTTTGGCGACAAAATGGATAATCCCCAAAACATTGAGAATTTTCCCGGTCCATCTATTAGGAGCCGAGATACGTCTAGAATGATCCTGATTGGTCGAGAAGATTTTATCTCCCCCTTCCGCTGCTATATAAAAAACCCATCTGAAGCTGGAGAAGTGATGTTGACCGATCCGGTGTTCAATCGAGAGGTGGAGAAGTGCAGTGGTCTAGAAGAGTCCAGAGCAAAGGGGTCACCAGGAGAATATCTAATCAACGAAGGAGTGCTGAATTACTAGGTGGCATATACTGTGGAAGCTTGTGTCATGCGTCTTAGCCCGCTCTTTCCCGCTCTGATACTGTCATCGTAAGGAAGATAGATTTACAGTACTAGGGATTGGATAGTGAATGGGTGTTACGTCAGAGGTCCCAAGGCTTGGAGACAAACTTGGGGATCGTTTGGCGACAAAATGGAAAGTACCCGAAGCATCGAGAATTTTCCCGATCCGTCCACTAGGAGCCGAGATACATCTAGAATGCTCCTGATTGGTCCAGAAGATGTAAGCCCCACCCCTCGCAGGTATATATAAGAGCCAGCCATCTGAAGTGTGTGAGTAAGTCGAAGCTGAGCAGCGGAGAAAAAGGAAGGAAGACCTGAAGAAGAATCAAGCAAGAAGCAGCAGAGTAGAAGAAAAAGAAAAAGTTAAGACCTAATATAGAGGTCTTGAATAGAGGACTTCTGTGTGGCATATTCTGACGAAGCCTGCGTCGTGTATCGTAGCCCGTTGTGTCGTCGCCTGGAATGGAGCTGTCCTGAACTGACGAGTAGTCCCGTTGTGTGAAGTAGTGAGTCGGCAGTGAAAGCAAGAAGAGACAGACGAATATTTTCAGCCTGTTTGTGAGAGACCTACGTGAGTGTATACAGAATCCATGAAAGATACTCTCTCCTGCTGAATCCTGACTGGCCGCTTTGTGATCTGTGGACGTTGTCACAACGGAGTTTCTGCCTGCGGACTACTGTTGCTATCGTGAGCTACTATACTGCATTGTGCTGTCCTGTGTGTTCATCTCGGCTGTATATAGTTGTCTCCTTACATAGTTGTGCTGTACATATCTGTCGTCTGTGTATTGTCTTGTCTTTGTCCTGTAAATAAACGTCGTCTGTGTTGTGTCACCTAGTGAAGGACTGATTATTGTGTGTGCTCATCTTCTCACACCATATACGCTCATCCTACAGTTAAACGAACCCGACGGATTAGGATAGGAAATCCGTAACAATATTGTATTAGGAGGAAATTCCGTAACAATATAAATAAAAGTGAATGTTTGGATGTCTCTTGTGCGATGCCGTACTGCTTATCTGATTGCGATGAAAGATTGAATACCTATTTCTTGCACTTATTTGTTTCTGCTGAAGATGGGAAAAAAATTGCCAACCCTAAAATCTTGAATAATAAAGTTTAAAAATATAGAATTAAAACTACTGCGCTTCTCCTTTATATGTCCCTTAATTTTAATAAAGATATTCGTTTCCGATGCGAAAATAAATATTTTTCTTTCCATCATTCCGAATCAAACAAGGCAGTAATTTTAAATTTTAAAAGATATTTCCAAAATTATTTCTGCTTCGGCAGCAACTCGCAAGGATATCAACTAGTATATCAATAAATAGACAAATGCAATTTAATACATTAAGTTTCCTTAGAATTGCTGATCTGCCTCAACGATTTGATCAATTCTGTTTGTAACTAAAGATGCGCCAATCTGTGCAAAAGCTAATAGTGGACTCAAAAATCCAGTGATAATAATTATAGAATGTTCTTAGTTTTCATATGAGGAAAATTGCAGGTTTGCATCAATTTTCGGCACCAATTAGAAGTAGGGAAAAGGGCCGCGGTAGCCTGGTTGGTATAGCCTCCGTCTCGTAACCGAAAGGTCACGGGTTCTGTCCTCGCCATGTCCAAAGACCATCGCGTTCGCTAAAGGCAGTTCGGGCACGTTAATTAAGTCGTGACTGCAAAGTCCTCCAAGCTCCTATAACCACTGGAGGTGCTAAATCAGAGATGAGTCGGTCTCGGATTTGGATCTCAATTCTGACTTGCTGATGGATGAATGAATTTGACCGCCCCCTCAAAAGGGTCGTGCGGTGTGTGTTCGAACAAAGTCGTCCTTTCACCTGAACGGTGCTCGTTCACAACGAAAGGCGAACACCTCTGCCTTAATCGAAAGAGCTCTGCTCATTCGGCTTGGTGTAACCAAGTGGCATTAGACAACAACATTTTCATCTTCTTTCATCCCAATTTTTCTTCTTCTGCAGGTACGAGGAATCCAGCAGCACCTTAGTGGATCCATTGAGCAACAAATCCTTCGAGGCAGATCCCGAAATAGTGGGACATTTGGCTTACTATTCGTTCCAGTCGGAGCTGTACGCGCGCAAGTGGATCGCCTGCTGTCGAGCGGCCTTGGATTGTTGCAGCCGAATGTTGTCGGAGCCCTACATAGAAGAAAATGGTAAGAATACTTTATTCACTGTTTCTGTAACCAATGGCATTTTACAAGGACTCTTTACTTTTCACCGACCGACATATCAGCAATTTAAGTCTAAATGAGCGTCCCTTGTTTTTCAATAGCGCCAACTAGGGCCAAGAGTACCACTTAGCTTCTCCATGCTTCTCATTCGCTTGCACAACCCTTTTTTACAAGGAGGCGCATTCACACCATTCGTTTAGTTAAGTTATATTTACCCCTTCCTCCTCGTTCCCGTGAAAATGACGGGGTGAAATTTCTACCTCTATTTCTCCCGCCCGTGATATTTCCGGGCTGGCCTATTCAAAAGGAATGCGCCAAAAATATTAAAACAATCGATTTCTTAGGCCCATAATCATGGTTATTTCTCAAAATATACGCTAGATGGCTGCCCTGGACTATTTGCTATGTTTTTAGAGATAGTTCATTTATTTCAAACGAGATGTCAGCAGAAAGGAAACTTGGTACTATTGTCTTGATTGGGATGTTGGCCTATGCATCTTATGCTTCGAAATTTATCACACAAGAAAAAATGACTGGCATTTATTTACATTATGTGTAAATGCAATAAAACGATGTTTGAATGCTTAAAACACAAATAATTTTTAATTTCTCTCTTTGTTGGAAAGCTAACATTCAGTCATAATAACATTGAACATTGGCTTTTCCGATTTTTTTTTTTTAAATTTCAAGCTAAAAATGAACCAAAAAATTAAAACTGAATGCAAATATTGTACATACACTCAATTTTGTATAACTTTCTTGAATAAAAAAATGGCCTCTTTTATGACCATTTTGTTCAAAATTATGCGACCTTTAAGGGGTTAACGCCCAGTTGTATAGCAACACGAGGGCTGTTATGTTACGGACCTCGTCAATTTGAACCACGGTTAAATGACGAGGACGACACCTGAGCTGGCACCCCCCTCTCCACGCGACACCAGCGGGAGGACATTTTACCTGACAGATTTAACTTGCAAGAGACCCCCTCAGTTGCAATATTTCTGTTTTCTATCTTTTGTGCGGGATGTGGAGAAGGAGGTGCCATCCAAGGTGTCGTCCTCGTCATCTGACCGGGGTTCAAAAGGATGAGGTCCATCCTAAAATAGTCTTAGTGTTGCTTTACAACGGGACTTTAAAATAACTAAACTAAACTGTAAAAATTGTTGCAGGACTGTGGAGAATCCTAGTCGTTAAATGACTCGATGCATGACTGTCAAGTCAATAATGAACTCAAAGGAGCTGTTTTTAAAATATAAAACGATTAAAGAAACTCTTACAGGTTTTTAAAAACATGATAAAGCGATGGAAATAGAGAATTAACAATTTTTTACCTTATGTGTTTGAAACACCATACTTGTTTGTTTTGAATGGTGTCTATTTTTATATCTTAATTATCAATTAATAGAATATGTTTAAACGTTAAAAACAATATATAAGATGCTAATGAGTTTTGAGAAAAGGCCTTTAACATTCTATGAGGCTTGTATACTAAATAGAAAAAATTAAATTAAGCCTTAACAAAATAATGAATTTAATATTCATATAAAACTTATGCTAAAGCATTTGAAATTTGCATTAATTTACCAATACAAGGAAATCTTCACAGTGTTTTGAAACAACTTGCCTTCGCTTACTTATAAAATATGGGGCCGCGGTGGTCTGGTGTTAAGGTCTCGGCTTCGGACCCGGAGGGTTTCAGGTTCGAGACTCGATTCCACCGAAGAGCCGTCGGGGGAGGGCAAATCTGTCAGGCCAAACGTCCTCCAGCTGGTGTGGCGTGGTGTGGAGAGGGGGTGCCAGTTCAGTGTCGTCCTCGTCCTCTGACCGTGGTTCAAAATGATGAGGTCCATCCCAAAATAGCCCTCGTGTTTCTTAAACGGGACGTTAATATAACTAAACTAAACTAAAACTTATAAAATATTATAATGAAACAAGTTTCTAGAGCTTCGTAGTTTACAAGATGGAAAAAAGATGCTCGAGTTCTCACCATGCATTGTGCAAATAAAATCATATCAGTCATAATAAACATACATTTGGTATTTTTATGTCATTCATTTATGAATATTTTCAACACATTGATGATAATGAGTCAAAAAGTAGATGATACATTACAAGTCTATCGCTAAAAGGTAGATTCTGTGGAGACTGAAGTTATATAAGCACCCCTTCTCCCAACTCTTTATTGATTTTAAATGTTTATTTAAATTTACACCGGCGTTGTTGTGTACACCCCTTTGATCCCCAGTGGATATGGTACTTAATCTCTCACTTTCTCCCCCGTTTTCTTTTGGGCATTGGCTCATTCTATATATATATATATGTATGTATATATATATATATATATATATATATATATAGAGAGAGAGAGAGAGAGAGAGAGAGAAGGAGTTAAAGAGAAGGATAGAGAAGTCTTGTGATCGTTTCAAACAGGTTTAAATCAGTTACATGACCCAAATTAAGTATAAAAATAATGGTATAAAATAATAATGTTCTCACATGATAACTTGAAATTCGCAACCGTTGTTTTCCTTTTTTTAAAAAAAATTTTCCGGTGATTTTTTTTATCTCTCCTTAGTAGTGTTACGTGGTTTTTTTTTTTTTTTTTTTTTTTTTTTTTTTTTAAAGTAATGGCATTAAAGTGATCGTCCAGGTTTAACAATTTTTCTTTGTACATTGACTTAAAATTCTACACAAAGTTAATTCTTGATTATCATACAGACACACGCAAATAAATCCTATGTGACAGAAAGTATGCATGGATGTTATCGGATTCAGTCTGAACCATTCCTCAGGTATTGTAAGAAAAATAATTTGAATTAAAAGTTAAAACAGCAAAGCAAATTAAAACTCTCCTTTTAGCATAATATAAAAGCACTTTTTTAAAGCTATTTATTCATTTTTATGATATTTTTATATCGTTTTTAACTAATTATATTGTGTAAGGTAAAAAAGTACAATTACAATTTTTAAAGAGAAAATCTTAAATCATATGTTTGAAATAAAGAACCATTCAATCTTATTTCTTTTTTTAACAATTGCAATATCTATCTGCTCAGCGAGCATAAAACTGAACATTTCCTTGAATTGTCTCTTCAAAAAATAATATATTTTGAAATATATACATTAACATATTCGGATTTTGAAAGTGACAAATGGACAGTTTTATTCATTTTCAATTCAAAAGCAGCAGCTGTTTGTTTACTTGTAAAATATCAAGATGTCAAAATGTCTTCTTGGAAGAAATTTTTTTTCATTGATAAACGTACTACTGCATGACAAAATAGTTGAATCAAACATAGAAAGCTTCAATTTCGGAGATTATGGAGAAAACATATGGATAAGCATTGTATTAAGGTTTCATGTTTTAAGAAAATAATATTAACTTTTTCTATTTTGCTTTCTTTTACTTTCACGCTTGTTATTTGCAAATTTATATTGATATACATAAATTCTCCTGATAGATTATATTTTAATAGAAATATAAGAAGTTTAAGGTATCCGACTACGTTAAAAATACTAGTTATCGACCCCATTAGCGATTTTTTTTAAGTATCGTTATTTCTTGTAGTTCAGACTTCCGTCTTTCAGAAATAGTTTATCTTTTCTGGGAAAAGGAAGGCCTGACCTATCACCCTAGTTTTCATAATTTTTCACCTAAAGTTTGTCTTCAATTTTCTCAAAATAATTTTCATAAAATTTCTCCACCGTTAACATGATATCCCCAAAATTAAAAGAGGTATTAACATAAAAACGTCTTCGTGTGTTTTAAATAATATGGGCAATGAAATGAACCAAAAGTTTCACTGTTGGTGAAATACTTTTCAATTGTAGGTGTTTTTAGAAAAATGAAATTGTGAATTTATGAAAAAAAATTCATTTATTCCTACACTTTTACCCATAACTTTTTTTTGCCTCTCAAAACTTTTCTTCGATTTTGATTCATTTCATTCATTATCATATTATATAACTTATATGCAAAGAAAAACAGGATTTATGCATTATCATTTTCTGTAGAATGTTAACCCTTTTGGTTAAATTTCAATAGAATGTACTACAAATTTTCTTATTTCTTAAAGTATATTATAATTTCAAATATTTTTTGTATTTATAGTTTTATGTATTATAACTAACAGCACATTTAAAAACCATAGTTTTGAATATTTTTTAAATGCAATTTTTCAATCATTTCCTTCCTAACGTATTCGGATACCTTATCGTTTTATGAGCTATTTAAATGTGAGAAGATTTAAAAATTTTATTTAATGGATTTCAATGTATTTATAAATAAAATAGATATTAAAAAAATTCCAAATCACGTATGTTTCTTATCAGTAGAAAAACCGCTTACAGTTTCAATTATAAAAATATATCTATATTCACTAAACAAAATAATGTTTCTGACACAATATATGGATTTTTAAAAATTTTAAAAATAAGTTTTTCAAAAATTTTTTTTCATAAAGCTTTAACACAATAATAATGTAAAAGTTTTATCACTTAACACAAGATGTTCGGAACCATTACAGAACGACAAGTGTATAGATTGAACTTAAAACCATAGTTGGTCATTTATTTTCACACCCAGGAGCGATTTTGAGGAATAGAATATAGCAAAACAAAATATAATAAAATAAATTACTAATTATCCCTTTTTTTATCAGTTTGATTTATTGCTTCATTTTTCTGCCTAAAGAGATAAACCATTTTGAAGTTGCCTGTCCAAAAATTGATTTTAAGAAAAGGCTGCCACATTGAAAAGTTCTGGAAAGTTTATTTTTCTATCAGTTCCGTTTTATATGTGATTATCATTTCAATGCAGCTTTGCTGAAAGAATATGATAACACAGAAACCTTGGCCTGAAAGATGATCAAATGTAAAGACATGTCTCTTTTTTTTACTTTCTTGTATACAAAGAAAATATGCTATAAACGACAAAAAATATATGAATAGATCTCAAAAACTCTCGGTTTTCTTAAGAATACATTTTTGGCACTATGTCTTCCTGTGGAGCATTGTAAAATGACTCTGAGACGATCGATTGAAATTTAGTAGGTGATTAAAATAATGTGGCGTTAAATGAATGTTGTATGTGCTTTTAAATGGATGTTGCAGGTGGTGTTTAATGGATGATATATGTGATATTAAATGTATGTTGTATGTGGTTTTAAATGGATGATATATGTGATGTTAAATGTGTGTTGTATGCGGTGTTAAATGGATGTTGTATGTGGTGTTAAATGTATGTTGTATGTGGTGTTAAAAGTATGTTGCATGTGGTGTTAAATGTATGCTGTATATGGTGTTAAAGGTATGCTGTATGTAGTGTTAAATGGATGTTGTACGTGGTTCTAAATGGATGTTGTATGTGGTGTTAAATGGATGTTATATATGGAGTTAAATGGATGTTATGTGTGGTTTTAAATGGATGTTGTATGTGGTGTTAAAGGGATGTTGTATGTGGTGTTAAATGTTGGGGGGTAAATGGATGTTGCAGGTGGTGTTAAATGTATGCTGTATGTAGTGTTAATTGTTTGTTGTATGTTGTTTTGAATGGATGTTGCAGGTGGTGTTAAATTTATGTTATATGCGGTGTTTAATGGTTGTTGTATGCGATGTTTTTTTCAAATTTTGAATGACATCTATGCAGTTATTTCAGAATAAATTAGAATTATTGTGTCCAAATATAATAATTGCGAGAAGAAAAAAAATAAGGAATAAAATGTGATATATATATTTAATGTCTAAAGTGTAAATTTGTATCAAATTTGGTGCAAAGTCCGTCTTCGGATCGACCATTTGTTGGTCTGTATATTCGCAGATTTGTGAATGCAATAATTCAAGGAAGCAACGTCTTAAAAAAATAAATTTTGATACATAAACGTAAGTATAATTTTAGTTCGGAATCAAATTTTAATTTCATTTGGTTGGGGAAATAATACCCAAAATACACACTTGAATTTCTGGTACTTAGGTATTAATAGCATTCCATCGATTGCATTTATTATATTACATATTTTGCTTTAGGTCATCAAACCACTAATTTTGGGTTTTTATTAAGAGTCATATTATCATACCAATCGATATAAATATTAAGTTAGAAATTAATTATATTTGTTATTATTTAAATCAAAATGTGATTGCTGAAACTTGTGGAAATGTGAAATAATATTATAGTTCTTTAGAACGCGTTTAAATTATTTGAATTACTTTTCGCTGAATCCCGGTTAAGGAAAAATACCCACGTAAATATGCACGCAGAATAATATCCAATGATTTTTTTTGAGAGAATCAATTTAAAATCCGAAAAGAACGACAATCTAATGATAAAATGGTTTTCTAAACTTATACATCAGATATAATATCTAATCTATGAAAAAACTGTATAGCTTTTTATAGTTTTGTATTATCAATCTAATATGGATGTAGGCAGACACATTCACAAACTTCAAAACTTCCAATTTCACAAATTTTCAATGGGTAAATGCAAACGCTATTGCTTTTTGAATTGTTTCTTTACAAATTATTTGGGCTTAGGGAAGTCTGAATTATAAAGATTTATTGAAATTTCAAACGCGATTTTTTTCATGGCTAATATAATTTCTATAACATTGGTATGGAACAATCGATATTCTTGCTGATAAAATATTACTTTGCTGTAATTGAAAATTCTTATTATCAAACTCTTTCTAAGATTATTGTTCCCCGAATTCTTTTGTTTATTCAACAACCCTTCAAATGTGCCTGATTATCATTCAGTACAAATTATCCTACTTATCTTCTTTATAAGTCTAATCCGGTACTTGTCAGTGGTAGTGGCTACCAAAGAGCGCCAATGAAAAAGTTCGCCAATTTGGCGATGTCAGTGGGCAGCATGGGATTCACAAGTGATTTGATATATTTTTATGCACATATTATTATTATTTCGATATATTTTTATGCACAAGAACTTGAGTGTATTTTTTATAATTTGGAGAAACATTTCTTGATGTTTTTAATCGCCATTAAAACCGATAAATACCAATATTTTTTAAAAAATTTTATTTACTTTCAGCGTACTGAAATACATACAAACGTCTTTTTTTCCTAAATAGTGAGAAAACTGAAATATAAAAGTTCAAGAAAGCGTTCTATTGACTAGTCATGGAAAAGCATAGATAAAAAATGTGCATTTTCTTTGAAGATTTTTGAAATTAAAAAGAGTATGTTAGTGTCTTCATTGAAATTCCTAGTTATATCAGCATTACATACAATTTTTATTATTAGATTGCAAAGGAAACATAACATATCTTCAGAAAAAAAACCCAGCAACCTTTCTTACATGTTTTATCGTTGATGTTGAAACTCGGCCTGATGGAGATGTCACCTTTATTTACTTTTATTTTGTCGAAGAATGCATTACATATGAGGCAGTCTGCAAGATGTCAACATACTTTCTACTTAAGCTCCAAGCAAATGATGACTAAACTACTGACGTCACACTTCAAAATCGCCACCCTCCCGCCACTTGCAGCACTTTTAAATCCATATTTAAACTTTACGAGAAAGTTCGATCGGGGATAAAATATTTATAAGCTTTCCAGTGTTCGAAATTCCCAAGAAAGTGTACAACATAATTTATATATTCGAAGTTACTTTGTACTTTTTGTTGCAGTCAACTTTGTACGGTTCAATTTAACTATTTTATGCTTATAACAGTTTCTTCGTAATTTAGTACTCATGTTCTTTTATATTTTTGTTATGTTCTGTTAATTGTTATTATTTTTTTTTTTCAAAAATAAGATTTTAAAAGTAGTAGAGACCTAGATTGAGAATTTTGGGGATTTGCAAATGTAAGGATTTCAATATTAACAAAATTCTAGTTCCAAGTAAAAAATATACAATCAAGGCACTGAATGAAAATTAAATATTGTTTGATTGCACACTCGATTACTTAAAAAAAACCAGACAGATGTAAAATAACAATTATAGGACAAACATAATGTATCTGCAGTAAGAAGAAACAGTTTAGATTAGTTATATTAACGTCCCATTGTAAATCAACATAAGGGTTATTTTGGGACAGACCTCGTCCTTTTGAACCACGGTCAGATGACGAGGACGACATCTGAGCTGGCACTCCCCCCTCCACACCCTACTAGTGGGAGGACATTTGGCCTGACAGATTTAACATGCAAGAGACCCCCTCACAAGACGGTTCATCGGTGGAATTGAGTTTCGAGCTTGAAACCCTCCGGCTCCGAAGCCGAGACCTTACCACCAGGCCACCATGACCAAAAAGAAGTAATAATAAGAATGAAAGTATCAATATACGAATGTGAATTTTAAGAAGGAATCCATTCATGCTACCATTTCTATTCCAAAATTATGTATGAATTGAGAAAGTAATTAAATTTGTAAATGCATCGGATTATATTTGACTGAATTGTTGCATGAAATACACATATAAATACTTTTGTTCCGTTACAGATACATTTATAAATTAATGATAATAGTAAAACTATTTCAGCTTTAGATTTTGATAATTTTACCTTTATAAAGTATTAATAAAACCACAACTTTCTTGTGATATACGAAATTCAATTGCATTATTTCTATCATTTTATTAAATGCATTTATAAATTATATTTTGAAGAATGATGTTCAATATATTTTAATTGCTGTAATCTATTGTTTAATATAATTTAAGGTTAGTTAAGTAATATAATGTATTGTTTAAGGTATCCGACTACGTTCGAAGGAAATGTTTTTAAAAATGGATTTTGAAAATACTATTTAAAACTGTGGTTTTTAGATGTATTGTTAATTATAAAACAATATGTTATAAACACAAAAAAATTATTTGGAAGTATTATATATTTTGAGAAATATGAAAATTTGTAGAAAATTTTAATGAAATTTAATCAAAACGGTTAACACTCTACACAAAATTGTAATGTAACAAGCCTATTTTTATTTGTACTCAAGTTATAGAAAAGAAAGATGAATGAAATGAGCCAAAATCTAAGAAAAATGTTGCGACGGACAAAAACATACGTACATATGCATTTTTTCCATCAATTCACAACTTAATTTTTCTAAAAATACCTATAAATGAAAAAAGCATTGAAGCAACAATAAAACCTATGGTTCATTTCATTGCCCCTATTATTTAAAACACACGCTGAGAGTTTTAAGTAAATAACTCTATTAGTTTTTGAGATATCATGTTAACGGTGAAGAATTTTTAAGAAAATTGAATTAATATATAGCTGAAAAATACGTTTTACATAAAATACCCTTAGATGAGATGGCAGGTCTTCCTTTTCCTAGAAAAAATAGACTATTTTGGAAAGAGAAAAGTTTGAACGACAAGAAATAACAATAAAATAATCTCCAATATGGTCAATAACCAGTTTTTCTTACCGTAGTTGGATACCTTAAGGTTATTAGAATTATTTAATTAATTTCATATACATATTTTAATTAATATAATCTATTGTTTAATATATTTTAAGGTTAGATAATCTTAACGTTATAGACCAAAGAAAATTCGGAAAGAGCAAATGAGTTTGAATATTCGTGAAAAAGTCTGTCATTTATTTTAAATATAAAAACTTTAATTAAATTTATTTGTTTCATATTTGTAAAACTGACATTTTAAACGATTTTTTTAGTCTGTATCTCTACTAAGATATAAAAAAATGTCTATATGCCGGTGTAATCTCAAAATGGATAGTTTAATATTTTTTTATCCTTATTACCTTTTAATCTTGAATTAAGATACATTTTAAGGTTTGATAATACTTTAATGCTATAGACCAAAGAAAATTCGGAAAGAGCAAATGAGTTTAAATATTCATGAAAAAAATCAGTCATTTATTTTGAATATGAATCTATTGTCTTTGTAATCTCACGATTGATAATTTAATCTTTTCTTATCCTTATTATCTTTTAATCCTGAATTGAATAAAATTTTGATTCCGCTTCAGTGGTGTCACCTGGTGGTGGGTTTTAGGAACATTAGTCTTAAAGACTGGAAAATGCTAAATAATTGAACTAGAAACTATATCTGTCGTATAACTTATTAACAAAAATGTGTTTTTAAATCCCCCCAAATGTATTTCAGATATATATTTTTTCATTTCAGATACCCTCTACTGCCCTCGCACTTGGGATGGGTGGCAGTGCTGGCCAGACACCCCCGCAGGAGAAGAAGCTCAAGGACTTTGCCAAGAACATGTGTATTTCATGAGTCAACCCCCACCCTGCCCTAGTAAGTTATGAATAACACCCACTAGCAACATTTTTTTCTGTATCGTTGCAAATTTTATTCTTGTCAAGGTTGAATTCGTTTCTGCATAGTGTGAATTGTACAGAATCACATTACTTCATTAAAAATTATGAAAATAAGGCAACAGATAAGGTAATTCGATAAATTTAGTAGCTAAAAATATTCAGTTACAAATCTGAAAATTATGTTTGAAATCAAAATGTAAATTAGAAGCAAATAATGATATTTTATTATTCAAATGAAAAATGCCAAATGTTGATAGTTCCCCCTTTCCCCGCAATTACAAATTTTCATCTTATTTTTAGAATCCCTACCTTCACCCTAAAAACAGTATTTTCAAAGATTCTTATTATTGTAATAAAAGCTTTATATAATTTATTAGATAATTGCTAGAAAAATTACCTAATAAACGTAGTTTTAACTTAACTTTTGTAATTAGGTTTACAAAACACAAAAAATAAGATAAAGTGCAATTGGCATAAGTTTATGTCAATTGCATGAATGCTCAAATGTTACAGCTGCATCGATCAAATAGAATAGCAGATATAACAAAGAGAATAATATAAATAGCAATCAGAAGAGCAGAATTATACATTTAATCAATTTTGATATGCTTATTAATTAAAGGTTTTATGCGAAAATTTATGAAATTTCGATCCTTTGTAAAATATATTTTCATATATATTTTCCTTTATATATCTTCAATATAAAAATATTCTCATTTTTGAAATTTAAACAATTGAGAATAAATTGAATCGCATATTGTAAAAGTTACAGGAAAATTGGATCGATTTTCTATCATTATGAAGATGAATTAAAACTTTAAATACAATTTCCTCCATGCTAACTTATATACTGCATTTCAAAAGCCTAAGACTTTCTCAAAAACAGAAGTAAAGGTACGAAATTTTATGAATTTTCGGAAATATATGTTTTATAAAACTTGGCATGGAATTAGCTTCAAGGTGAAGAGTAATTTTTAAAAATATGTCCAAAGTCAGAATTCCTGCATTTTAAAGAATTTTTGGTGTTTTTTACAGTAAAAAGTATAACAATTAAATACTGTTGTCAAGAAAATATATTCATGTTAGGTTTTAGGAAGTATATTAGCTGCTAGCTAGAAAAAAAATTGGAGAAAATTTTTATATTCAAAAATGTCTTAGAGTTTTTAAAAAAACTCAAAATTAATTAAAACAATATAATTTTTTTAAAAATATTAAATTAATTTTACAAATTTTTTTTCAAAAGAGTAACGAGGAACTATTTTAAATAAAATAAAAGTAAAATAAAATTTTAAGCATTAAAATTGGAAGAAAAAAATTAAGGAACTGTGTCATCTTAAATTCTGAAAAAAAAATCAGATTTTTAAATGATACCCGCGCTATTTCATTTAATTTAAGTGTGAATCTTGACAAATGTTTATATGAACACAAAAAAAGTTATTAGAGATATATTTACTGACCGATGAAATAACATAACACATGTTTAAAAAATTGCTAGATCACAAATGGTACCACGGTGGCAGTTACCAGTTAATAATAATTCGTAGAATAATTCATTTTTCTTCTGGCTTTACTTCTTCTAGTGTACAGCCGACCACCCCGCCACCACTACACATAGCAGTATCGATAGCGTTTGTCGTGGTCGAATGCTATTCGACCTTCTGAGTTTACTATCAGAATTTCCAATAAAAAAACTAACTGAATTTTCATCTTTAATAGTGAAATGATAAAAAAGAGAGCAGATTTAAACTTTCTTTTAATTAAATCGTTGAAAACATTAGTTGCATGCAAAGGGGAAAGATCGAGTGCTCATATTGCATTTGTAATCTTCGTTCTGGCATCCGGGAGATGTTATTAAAATGTATGAAACTCGAGAAGAGTAAGTATTCCGAGGGATGATAATAACTCTGTTCATTTTCTCTCTTTTCGTTTTAATCTTTTCTTTTCCACGATTATAAGAAAAAGCAAATTGAAGTTAATTCGAATTAAATGTTCTTCAGAAAAATATAAGTGACGAAAAATCCAAATCACACTGCCTTTTTATTTGCCGGTTGATTAGTATTTTGAATTCATAAATTTTCTATCGTTTACAATCTTAAAATTTTGTCTCTTTTAATATTCTAAAAATATACTTGGCCGGAATTTAAGATAATCGAAGTTTTACTTAGGGATAATAATTTTAATATTTTTAATCTAGGTTTTACTTAGGGATACAATTAAAATATAGAGAAATAATAAGAAAATCTTGGTAGATTGAATCTATAGTTTTCTCAAATTTAATTTTTCTAATATTTTATCTGAATATTTAGTTATATGTACACACACACACAGAGTGAGAGAGAGAGAGATGCGTCAAAATTTGTTTTCGAAGGATAAAAAAAATTTAAATATGCTCTAGCAAATTTCAAACTATAACGTGATCACACGTTCTTTTTATGTGACTTGGTATTAATCTGTCAGAAAAACATCATGTTTTCACATTTCGCAATTATCAGCATTAAGAAAAAAGATGGTTTTAACAATTGGAAACCATCATCAGCTTGTTGAAACCATTATTTTAAGAATCTAAACAATGATTTAGATTGCGTTTTAATAATCCTTAAAAACCATCGTTTTAATCAAGCTCTAAAACTTTTTCCTCGAGGCTAAAATTTGTTTTCGTAAAAAAAAAAAAAATCCGATTAAACCTATTTTAAACAGTCACATGTCTATTAGACAACGCATGTTTATATATTTAGAAAACGAGGCTTTTTTATTACGTCAATCATTGTATCATATCTTCGTTTGAGCTCCAAAACTTTATCTCAAGGCCAGAATACTTATGTGTGCGAAGATGCAGTTTAAAATGGTTTGAAATGATGTAAATATACAGGGTGTTGCCTAATTCGATCGACAAATTCAGAGGGGTGATAGGCATCAGGAGGATAAAGAATCCCCATACAACATAGGGTCCTAAAAGACGAGCAATAGGTGAAAATTGCAAAAATGTATAGGTCGGAAAACTATTAGAACTGCAAAAAATTAATAATAAAAAAATAACAAATGTTGTATTAACTATGAATTTTTTTTAAGTGAAAGTACACTTTTAAAAGCTTTTTCAAAGCTAACATACGGATTTGATGATTTAGAGGGTCGCAAATTACTGAAAACGAAAAGGTACTTTAAAACCGATATTTACAAAAATATTAAAACTCGAAGAAAACTAAAAGCTTGAAAATGTAAGGAGTTTTATGCTTTATAATTTAATATAAGCGTATTGTTTGAGAATTGGGGTTTTAAAAAGCAAACAAGAAAAAGAAAAATGGGAACTAGAATACATCATTTCAACATCCGTACCGACGTTCGCAGAGAACGTTGCCAAATTCAAAAGACAAATTCAGAGCATGGGTAATTGGCATAAGTTGATGAAATATTACTAAAAAACATTTGGTCACAGGTAACGTTTATTCATTAAAATCGCAAAAACTGACATTGAAAACACAGTGAGTCTGGCAAAAGGAATAACCCTCTGAAAGCGAGGATTGGGAACAAGGTAATCGAAAAAAAGTCTTCTCGAATGTAAAGTTTTCATGCATTCGAGAAAAATAAAAGTAACGAGTAAGTATTCATTAATGAGCACTGTAGAATTGATAGTCGCTATACTTCATTCGCAAAGGACCAGTCAGATTTCACGATTGTAACTAAAATGTGCTGGTGTTCTATCATGCATTGACCAAATTTGCTAGGGTACGATTGTCGGTGTTCCCTTCTTCTTCTTGTATACAGCCGACCACCCCGAGACCACTGAACGCAGCAGTATCGACAGAATTTGCTGTGGTCGGCTCCTGAATAAGTAGTGTCCAACCTTACATGGACCGAGTGGTCAAACTAACATTCCTTTCGGGGTAGTAAATAACTGTCTTTCTTACCACCTGTACACTCTCAAACGGCTGGAATGAAACTGTCCATCTTTGACATCCCATCAATCAGGGTTTTGAGATGGCCTGGTACCATCACTACTGTACTGAAATGTCCGTCTTCCCTGCAGTTAATCCATGCAGTTGATTGATTGCAAGAATTGAATCCATCCTCCTTGAATTTCAATTCTCAGGATTTTGTCGCTGAGCGTTTAGACAGATGCTACGATTCAAATGAATGACTTTGCCGAATTTGGCAACACCCAATATATATAGATATAATTCTGGCCCTTTATTGGCCATATAAAAGAATTGAACTCATGGTGGATATTTTAACTAATTTTTACCTTTTTGTTGGCGATAAGTTGTCAAATGGCACAACTATATTTATCATTTTCTAATAACACTAAAACTGAAAAATTAATTCTTCAAAAGAGATGAAAAGCCACTTTACTGACCTAATGGGCAAATGGGCGTTTGTTTATGTTTTAATGTTTTTTAGGTTGAGGTAGCTTAAAATAAGTCAAACCTAATAAATATTATGTTCTCACATGATAATAATAATTTTAATTCCATTTTTTAACTGTGTGTCCTTTTTAGAAATGGCAGAGTTACTTCTTGTTTTAAATGGATTCTATTCAAATTTTGATTTTATTTTAGAAATGTAAAACAAAAGTTTTTAAAAAATCTATATGCGATTATATTTTTGTTTAAATTTTTTGCCAAAAATTATCTCAGTGCTTTTAATAATTAAACATACTGATCATTGAAATATGATTAAGATGTTCAGTAATCAACAAGATGATTGAGAGACCAGTACCAATCTCACAAACATTACGTTCATATAAACATTATTAGACAATTTTTGCTATACTTTTAACACAAATTAATATAAATTATCTATTGACAAATCAAAACAAACTGTCAAATTATTAAATACAAGTAATCGGATTATGAATTAATACAAATTGTCAAATTATAAATTCATTAATAGTTACCATTTGCCAAATATTTAGAACTTTACCGTGCCGATAAGGAGCCTGACGCCTTGAAACTTACAACAATTCAAACAATTAAATGGGCTGGACGTGTTATTAGAAGGAACAGAGAGAGTACAACATAGAAATTATTCCTGGCCAAGACCACTGGGAAAAGGACAGGGCCTTACCCAACCTCAAATGGGTTGATTGTTTGGAAGAGGTCTTTACCACTTTAAGAGGGATTAACTGGAAGACCATGGCCAAGAAAAGGGAGGGCTGGGAAAATTCTTGAGAAGGCCAGGGCATTTTCGGACTATCATGCTGCTGAGGAAGGTCCAATGGTCAAATTATCAGTTTATTAATAAAAGCAAATTTTTAAATTATTAATTAATACAAACTGTCAAATTTTCAAACTATTAATTAATACAAATTGTCAAATTTTCAAATTATTAATTAATACAAATTGTCGAATTACCAAATTATTAATTAATACAAATTATCAAATTATCAAAATATTAAGTAATATTAAGAAATTTTTAAATTATTAATTAATACAAATTGTCAAATTATCCAATTATAAATTAATACAAACTGTCAAATTATCCAATTATAAATTAATACAAATTGACAAATTATCAAGACATTAATTATTGTAAATTGTTAAATTATTAATTTAAACAAATAATCAGGTTATGAATTATTACAAATTGTCAAATTATTAATTCATACAAGTTTTCAACTTATCAATTTATCAATTAATACAAGTTGTTGAATTATCACATTATTGATTAATACAATTTATTAAATTATTAATTAATACAAATTGTTAAATTATCAATAAATACAAGTTGTCAAAATATAAAAGAATTAGTTAATACAAATTGTCAAATCAAAATATGAATTAATACAAATTGTCATATTATAATTAATAAAAGTTGTTGAATTATTAAATATTAATTGTGGAATTGTCAAATTATTAATTAATGTGAATTTACTATAATTTAATACAAATCATTGTAAAATTCTCAGCCATTATTTCTAAACCCTTGGTATAACGCGTTTGGAAATCGGTTTTCCATCACTGTTAAAGAATCATTCCTATGAATAGATAGCAAATGAAGGAAATAATTTATTTCACAATTTATCGGCAGATATTAGCAATCATTCTGAAACATATGCATATTAATTTTGAGGGGAAAAAAAGAGCAAAAACTCTGAAAATATTTGTGATAGTTCATAAAAGGTTTTATAATTTTCAAATGTTTTTCGGAATCGGGGGGGGGGGGGAAGTTCCAGAAAATATAATATAAAAAATTCTAAATTGTAGCTATAATACTAATGATGGAGCTTATGGGTAGTAAGTTCTGGGCCTTACTTCATAATTGAAAAACATTACTTTTTCTGACATCTTTTTACAGAAAATGTTTGAGGAAACTTCGGAGAAACTGATTAAAGTGTTTCATTATAAATATACACCGATTAAACATATCTGTACTTTGCGCAATTATTATATTTCTTACTAAACATAGTTTTCCTATTTTTTCCTGTGAGAAAAGAATAATAATTAAGGATTTTCATATTTAACCTTTTTAAAAAAATTTAAGGCAATATGAAAAAAAAATTTTAATTTTAATTAATTTTACCTCTTTATTCACAAATTACAATTTAATATTGTATAGTAAGGAATAGAAAATTAATTCTTCTCAAATTAACGGTCAAGGTGTAAAACATACATAGAGTGAAAAATCAATTCAATAGTTTTACAAATTGTTTATTTATTTTTTAATGTATTAGAATAGCTTATAGTCTTCAATAACACCCACACATTCAGAATTTCCAAATTGTGACACAGCAGAAAAATGTATAAAATCAATTAAAAATTCCCACCTTTGCAAACATTGACCAAGTTAGATAAAATTACTCAGAAATAAAAAGAAGTAAATAAAAATATTTAAAAGAAAATACCGAGAAAATCTCTTTTACAAGTTCAGAAAAGCTAACAAGAATATGGATTAGTATGTAGTCTCATAACTGTGATTAAACATCCGAGATGCAACAACAGCAACACATTGTAATTTATTCTGATTGTTGGCGTATTTCTTACGAACGTTTCTTTCAGAAACTCCTTTTGAAAAAAAATAGTTACACATGCCTATCGCTTTTTTTTTCCAAATTCATAAACATCCATTTTCTGTCCCACGGAATTGCACCAGATGCATGGTAACAGCAGCTGAAATTGCTTACATCGCATTAACTCAAATGAGTCTTTTGCAGCTGAAACTGTTTCGCGCATATATTTGCGGGGCCCCCGGCCTCATTGCTATGCATGAGATACGGGCCTCTTGACGTGGAATGTTAGCGGGCGGTATACCCAACAGAGATTACGATAATGATTTGTAGTTAAAGATCGATGCGTGGTGGATGGAATTCTGAATACCAAATGTGCCGGCGAAAGGGTAGAATTACATCCTAGGGTCATAATTGGCTTCACAAGGGACATCTTGTTTTTCCTTTCAATATTGATGAAAATGTGCCAAAAAATTAATGCTGGGGTTTCAGAGGGGTGAACCAGTGCTGTATGGTGCTAAATTTTCATGAATAAGTAAAACTGTAACCATAATCAGTTGAGGGATAGGATGGGAATGGCACAAGACGTCCAAGTTCTTAATTGGACTGAGAGGGTCGCTTGTCGGATGATTGATTGCGCAAGTCACGTGACTGTATGTCTGCTAAATATTTGGTCAAGGTCGAGTTTCGCAATGTGGTTTGAATTTCCCGAGCATCGAATGGATGGAGTAGGAATATATCAGGGAAACTATTAAAAAGACCTGTTGTCTGTGATATGTGATTATGACGTGTGGTTATTGCTACTGATACAGAAATTACTAGTCATGTATATTTGTAATGATTCTTGCTTTGATTCAGAAATAACTAAAATAAATAGAGAATAACGAATAAATGCTAAATGCAAGAAATATTGCTTTTCCTTCAATAATCTTCAGCATAGTAACAAGGGGGAAAAAACCCTGATCAATCTTAAAATTTTTGGAATAATTCTTACTGATTGCTACTGATACAGAAATTGCTAATCATGTAATTTGTTAAGATTCGTGCTTTGGTTTACAAATAGCGAAAATAAGTACAGAATCACAAATAAATTCTAAATTCAATAATCTTCAGCACTGTAACAAGGAAGAAAAAAATGACCAATCAGAAAAGCTTATGAATGATTCTTATTGATTCTACTGATACAAAAATTGCTAGTCGTGTATATTTTTTAAGATTTGTGCTTCGATCTGGAAATACCTAAAAATAAGTTAAAAACAGAAAATAAATTTGAAATGAACGAAAAAAATAATTTTTTTTCAAAAATCCTCAGTATTGAAACCCAGGAAGAAAAAATAGACCAATCAGAAAATCTTTGGAACAATTCGTACAGATTGCAACTGATACAGAACTTGCTATTCATGTATATTTGTAAAGATTCACGCATTTATTTATAAATAGCCAAAATAATTACTGAATCGCAAATAAATTTTAATTTCATGAATACTGCTTTTTCTTCAATAAGCTTTAACACTGTATCGAGGAAGAAAAACTGACCAATCAGAAAATCTTTGGAATAATTCTTAGTGATTGCTACTGATACCGAAATTGCTAGTCATGTATATTTTTAAAGATTTGTTCTTTGGAAATAACTAAAAAGAAGTGGAAAACAACAAATAAAATATAAATGTCTGAATACTGCCTTTTTTTCCAAAATCCTCAGTATTGTCACAAGGATGAAAAGAATTGACCAATCAGAAAATCTTGGGAACAATTCTTGCAGATTGTTTAAGACAGCTATTTGTAAGAATTGCTTAAGTAAGCTATCTGTAAGAATTGTTACAGGAACAATTCTTAGAGATTGCTTAATTGTTCTGTAAGAACAATTCTTACCCCTAGTAGCACACATTTATTGTACAATATACTATGATATTAAGATATGTTGTATAATATTGCAATATTAAAAGATATAATATTGAACAATATTGTATAATATTGTAATATTAAAAGATATAATATTGAACAAATTGTACGACAGGATGTGCTAACCGGGATAGAACAATTCTTATTGTTACAGAAATCAGTAGTCATGTTTATTTGTAAAGAACTAGGCTTTGATTTTAATAGCTAAAATAAGTACAGAATCACAAATAAATTCTAAATGCACAAATACTGATTGCTTTTTCTTCAATAATCTTCAGTACTTCAGCAATAAAAAGGGAAAAAATGACCTGTTAGAAAAACTTTGAAAAAATTCTTGGAAATTGGTCTCATGCAGCGAATTTCTAATTTTCCAAATTCCTCTTTTGTCCTAACGTAGTGTTAAGTAGCATTGAAAGGCAAATAATGAGAAATGGAGAGTGATCCCGCTGAGAATTTCTTGCCTTATGGAAATTTGGGGTCATTTGTAATCGGTCCCTTAACAAAAAAGTATGATATGTAAATTAAACTGATTAAGGCAGTAAAAATTGTGTTTGGATAAAGTTGCGCATTTTTGTGTATGTTGATCGGGACGACTAAAAGAAAGAGTCAGAGAGTAGTGAGTATTCTTATGTAGTTTCATTTTATATATTTTTGCTTTATATGGTGATGCTTATAATGTTGCTTTGCTTTTGTGTTTTTTACTGTAAAGATTGGTTCGTCTCTTTTGCCTTATTTTTCGGGGCATTTTCGGGTCACGAGAGGTCAATCCTGCTGGACACTGTCAAATTCCTCAGAGAAAAAAAATTCGTTATTATGAATTCTTGCGTGAAGTTGGCCCTTGAAAACTTCTTCAGTCAGGATTCTTTTTCTATTTGTTGTAATTTTGATTAAATTGTATTCTTACTCAGCTTATATTGTCAATTTATTTAGATGCAGCTGTATTTTAGTAGTATCTGCATTTGGGCTCACTAAATACAAAGATGGGTTTTTAATTTTAAACTTGCTTGAATTCGAAATTTTTGTCTCGATTTCAATTTTTAGCTTCGTTTCCGTAATTAGTTTCGTTTACTTAATTATATTAATTTAGATTTATTTCATAAATAGGTTTAGTTTCATTTACAATTTACTTTCGTGAGCTTTTCATTGCTTAATTCTGAATTAAATTTTAATTTAGATTCCGACATAATTAGTTTCGGTTTAATTTTTGATGATTTAATTTTTTAATGGGTTTTAATTGTTTAATGCTTTTTTTGTTATATATATATATATATATTCTCTTTTCTGCCAGAATATGCTTCGAAACGTTGTATGTCCAACGGCTCTTGGTACGTGAACGAGTGGGACAGTGAATGGACGAATTACAGCAGCTGTAGTCGAATACAGGTGGGTAAAAGTAACATATTGATGTCTCCATTTATTTTCATCAAAAAGTATTTTTTAAACCTTTGAAATATTTTACAAGCATTTACGCCATTTTTAAATACACATATTATATATAAAAAAAGGCTTTAATCGAGTATTTTGATAAGCAAGCTCGCGCAGAACTGTATGCAGCAGATTGATTTGGTCTTAATGCACTTTCTATGTAAGTAATAATGGATGGGGAAAATGGAAAAGATCGTGTTGACGAATGAAATAAGTGTTCATTTGAATTTATGACAAAATTAATTTTTATTCTATTTTGAATTTTCAACACAGAAAGAATCAAGAAGAAAATCACTACAACCATTAAAATTACCGAACATTTCAGATATTTTGAAATAATGTGAGGGTTTTGATATTTTAAAAGGTATGATGAAGTTGTCTTAGCATTTTTCAGAATTATTCTCTTCTCGTCTTCTAATAATTAATGACAAAAGATTTCTTAGTTTCTATATGCATTTATATACATTGATACATGTTTTTTCATTTAATATACAAGAACCTAACCGAAATTAAACGAAGAAAACTCTTATTAAGTTTTTTAAAAAATTAATAAATTTCACTTATAGGCAGCTTTTGTGACTTTTCTTAATATAGTTTTTTTGTAGTTTAAAATAAAACCTCATCATTACAGTACTTTCAAATATCATAGGGCTGATCCTATTCATCAGTTCAATCATTAAAGTACTGAGCAAATTAATTGGGACACACACAAAATGACCCTATGATGTTTTGTTAGTATGGATACACTTACTTGCACAGTACAGCAATCTAGGAGTACATGTGTACGTAATCTAGTAGTGCAGCAATATAGTAGTACATGTGTACGTAATCTAGTAGTGCAGCAATATAGTAGTACATTCACTGTGCCTATAACATTCCCGTAAGTGCAAGAAATAAGTAATCAGTTTCATCGGAATCGGTTGAGAGACATAGCAGTGCATAAGAGACATACAAACATTTATTTTTATTTATATAGTTTGAGTTTGTCCCAATTCATTTGCACAGTACTCTACATTAAAGCCAACATTATTCTATGCTCACATGATCATTTTTATATTTTCCAGGGTATGAGACGCTTGCAGTACTTCCACATTGTGACATACGCCATCTCGATGATGTTTCTGATTCCAGCTCTTTTCATCTTCGTCATTTACAAGTAAGCGTCGCTTTTTTTTTTTCTTAAGGTATCCGAACACGTTGAAAAGGTCAATTTTTGCCAAAGACGACATTTTGAAAAATTAAATTATTGGATAGACCAGTCTTTGAGCTATCGAAAACAGGTTTAATTTTGTCTCTATAATGATAAGAAGATATTAATGAACCGTAAACCGGAAGTTGGCATTTAAATAACCAGAAATACCGATTTAAAAGCCCCAAAAGATGTTAAAAATTTTTATAAACGCAAATTTAGTTTAAAATAAGGAAAATGTTTGGCACAGAAAAATATAAAATTCCAATGAGAGTTTTAACGGTGTTTTGTGGAAATTTGTACTTAAAGATGCCTTTGTTGAGCTCTGAATCCTCAGATTAGGGATATTTGTGACTGTAATACATTTTAACGAAAGTTTTATAAAATTATTAAATATCCTTATGGTTTTTAGAGTGTATCCTAGTGCAAATTCAATTAAAACATTCGATGAGCTAATTAGAGTAGCATTTGAAGTAGCTAATTTGAAGTTTTATAAGAATTTGCTTAAATTTGTACTATTAAATGCCAATTTTCAAAACGTGTGTATGTTTATATCAAAAATATTGACGTCTTATTACTAATTTTGAATTATCTTAAACCAAGAAATATGGTTAAAGTATATCTAAACCATGTTTTTATCAAAAAGTGCTTCGAACGTGTTCCAATACCTTAAGTAGCAAAGGTAGAATGCTGTAAACTGACAGCAACATTTTGTGTCTGCCTGCAAGCAAATTACCTATTGTTTTGTTGTTGATTTACTTTCTGTTAACCCTCCAGCTGGCGCGGATATGTGAGAGATACACTAGAGATGAATTTCGTTTTATAACTTTAGTCTGGTGGCACTGGGAACGCCCGTCCTCGGCGATTTGTCCCCCTCCCTTTGACCTACTTTCAGGTGTCGTAGTACGTTTGTGACATTAATAGGTCTCTGCTGATCAGATATTTGTATTTTAGAAATACGCGCGACCGTTCGTGCAAGTTTTTGTCGCATCTGATTTTGTATGATTTTACAAATAAATCCGTATTGTTTTAGACTGGCGACAGCTGGAAAATGTGCTTACGAAGGAAAATGTTGAAAAAAGAACCCATATCTCTAAAAATTGAACTAAAATTAAAGGTGCTAAAGAGAAAAGCCGAACTAGGTATTGAAGAAGTGGAAGATTCAACGTCAGGGAAAAAGAAATGCAGACTAAAATCACGAGGTTAGGTTGTGAGATTAGACAGAAGTTTATGTGTTTGGATCACACTAAACACTTTTGCTCACATTGCAACGTTGCAATGAAATAACAATGAAACTATTTTCTTCCTTTTCATATCTAACTTTCAATTACTTTTTCCTTTTTATACATAAATTCTGTATCTTTACACTTCTATATTTTATATGCATATTGTTAATGGAATGGAAGCATAATTTTTTTTCATTTGTCTTCATACTCCTGAGTTTTTAAGTTTTAAAGGACGGAAATATAAATATATATTTCTTTTATGTTCCTACGCCTGATTTTCAAAATATTAAGGGATAGAAATGCACACTCTCCATTTATCCTCCTACTCCTTATTTTCAAAGTGTTATAAGGCTGTTAAGCCTTAGTTATAAGGCTGTTACGAAGTATATTTTTCACCGTCTTCCTATTCCAGATTTTTAAAATATTAAGGGATAGAAGTATAATTTTTTTTTCATTTGACCTCCTACTCCTGATTTTAAATTATACTCCGGACGAACTCATAATATTACCTGTTCTTTCTTCTTTTGATGACAGATTTTTAACATTAAAGATCTTCATTGTTTGTCATTCCAAATTTGTATTTTGACAGATAGAAAATTCTTCAAAAATGATTGAAGGGCGAAGAGATTAAAATGAATGTTGCCTTATAATTTATATCGGAAGCTATTATTAATCACCCAAATGTAAAATATTAAAATAAAATTAATTTATGCATAATTAGTACTTAAAATATATTGTACACAGGAACAATATTTTGATAATCTAATTTATGTAGTTTATTAAAAATAATAAAAGTAACAATTCAAAATCAAGAATGAATTTCGTTTCCAAAAACTCACTTAGACACAACCCGAAATAGTATATTTTCAAATGGCTCCTAAAAATGCTAGGAATTATTCAATTTTTGAAGAGTATATATGATTAGATAAAAAAAAAAAGTGTTTCTTAATGCAATAAACAAAAAAAATGAAGCTAGAAAACTAGTCAGACAAAAAAATGCATTTATTCTTTATAGAGATTCAGATATTTGGATTAGAAAAAAATTTCATCGTAACTTCGTCTTTTTCTACCTTAAAGAAAAGATTTTCTTCTCAAATTATTGATATTGAATTCTTATCAAACATATTTTAATCCCAGAAGTTATGAGAAAAAAAACTGTTTATTTTTTATTAATCTTAAATCTTCTGAAAATCTTCTTTATGGAGCTTATAAATTAATCTTCTTTCTGAAGTTATAATATTACTTTATTAAGCGTATTATCTAATTAAATCTTAGAGCTAGTTAAATAAGTTCTTTAAGTTATATTAAATTACATTTCTCAGTATTTAATAAAGACAATAATTACAAAAATAATCTTTAGAAGAAAGAAGTGAATAGATGATTAACAATTAATTTCGAGTATTTTAAAGAAAAATTAATGATCAACTAGTGAAACGAGAAGGAAATAATTAGAATCGATAGTTAAGATTCTCTAATCTCCGTAATATAGTCATTAATTATTAAGGAACTCGGTGTTTTTTTTGTTTTACTTTTACAGAAATTTGTATTCTGTGTGAAAAGAAAACTGTGATGTGTACTATATCTATTTAAATAAAAGTGAATGTTTGTCTGTACGTCTATTATGCCTTCCTAAACCGTTCATCCGATGGCAATGAAATTTGGTCAGCTTATTGCTTACAACTACTGTTTGGTTATACTGATGGTACAATGATCTTAATTTTAAAAAAAAATCGAATCTCAACCGCATTTATTTACCAAGGATTCATCTCCAAATAATGTGCAGAGGAGACAATAGATTCGGTAGAAATGCTAAATCCAAGGAATCCAAGGTTATTATTTTGTATATATAGTACGCAAATGTCATGCAAGTCATTTTCTTAGGCAAAAACTTTATTACAGATTATACGAGAAAGAATTTTATAGTTTTTCCGCAGTAACTACCAAAAATAATATTGGGGGAGAAATAATTTTGATTCATTTTAATTTTCAAAAATTATCTTTTCAACCCTATAAAGGATTCTATGATATAAATAAATGTTCTAAGTTTAAGGAATTTTAAAGGAAAATATTCAAATCACATTTTTCAAAATTAAACTTGAGAATTCCGAACGAATATGAAACGAGTCATGAGATTCAATAAAAGTTTACTTTCTTTACCTTTCTGAAAGAACCCCAAGCTTTACACTTGTAGATGAATACACAAATCTTATATATAAAAATGACTCTGTTCGTATTCTATATACTGTCGTACCGTTACCTAATTTCGATCAAATGATGGATGGATTGCACTTAATAAGATTTGATATGGCAACGCACCGGGTACCAGCTAGTGTTTTATAAATCGATGCACCTAATATTCGAAAACAAATATAATTAAAATATGAGCTTGTACTACTAAATTGCAAAATACCGTATTATATTTTCAGATTAACATATCAGAAATGAGAATTATAAATATTTTTATAGAAATATAATGATTGACTTTACTATTTCAAAAGTCGTTTTTTACACATTTTTAATATGCCAATTATATATTCCCGTACAGATTTGTTTTTCATTGTTTCTTAATATATCATGATTCCGAGTCAACTGATTCTGAATTTACATTAAAAATTTGTGTTTAGTTTCCAGATTTTGCTTAGAATTTTCCTTATTCATATTATTGTAATTTATCATAATCATATTTTCCATTAAATTGGCATGTAACGTTGTTGATTCTTATACTTTATTTGCAAACTGGTTTAAAAAGTCGCTTCGTATTAAGTATTTATTTTGAATGAATTATCAACATTTTTATTTAAAATATCTTGTCTCAAGAAATTGATTATTTAAAATAATTGCAGTTTTATTCTCTTATTTAATGGTGTGTCTTTGTAATAGTTTAAAGATTTAAATATTCTTATTGTGAACATAATTTAAATAAAAATATATGATTAATTGTTAGAATTTAACTAGAAAATCATCCTTTAAAATAAGCAGAACTATTAATTCAAAAAACCTTTTATACGGTAAAGAATTTTATAAAAAAAATTAGAAAAGATTTCCACAATAAAAATAATTAAAGTATAAAAATGAAATAAAAAATTATGATTATTTAAAGTGAAACAAATCTTAAAAATCAAATTTTTATTAGTAAATCTGAAAAGGAACTAATTTTTGATAAAAACAAAAAAATAAGACATTAAAATAAAAGTTGTAAATACTGAAATAATGGATAAGACAATTAGATTTAACTACATTCATTTACATTTGAATAAATTTTTTTAATCTCCGATTTTTATTGAAAACATGTAAATAAGGTGAAAGAAATTTTTGATTCAGAATTTTACTCGAAAATTCTAAACACGTTATTTGAGAATGCGTAAGCCGCTAAGTGGGTGCCGTATTTGCTCACACCAAATCAAAACAACAAAATATTAGGAGATTTGACAACAACGATGAGGGGCGCTGCTTGGTGCTGTTCAAGAGAGATAATAATAAATTCAAAGGAAAAGTGATAATGGAAGAAAAAGTGTCCACTATTATTTACTATCACCCATTTAATAATAAAAAAATAAAAATAATCATGAAGAAAACTAAGGGGACAAAAAGAGAAGAAAGTCATACATACCGATTAAAAATTTACTATGGTTATGGCATCTGTATTTAAGACAAGCAAGGAATTTTGTTCATCAACTATCGTGAATAAAATAGCATCGGAACACAACATCAAAAATCGCTTGGCATTATTGGGTCGATTGAATATAATGGGGCGATATCTCCATAAGCCAGTAACATCCATTAGACAGTAGCGTGGGCCGTAGTAGCCTGGATGGTAGAGCGTCCGTCTCGTAACCGAAAGGTCGTGGGTTCTGTCCTTGTCTTGTCCAAAGACCGCCGTGTTGGAAACTAATGGCAGTTGGGGCACGTTTAATAGGTCGCAAAACGATAACTCTGGGGGTACTGAATCAGGGATGTCTCTGATTGGGATCTCAATTCTTTCTGGCGGAGGAATGGATGAATGAGTGTATGAATGAATTCAACCACCCCCTGAAAAGGGTTGTGTCGTGTGTGTTCGAGCGAAGTCGTCCTGAACGGTGCTCGTTAAAAACGAAAGGCGTGCACATCTGCCTCAATCGAAACAGCTCTGCTAATTCGTCTTGGTTTGACCAAGTGGCGTTACAACTACAGACAATAGCGTTCGCTTTTGACGAATAGTTAGGTTTCACGACTTCAAACCCAAGCATCACAGGTTCGATCCTTGGTGGAATTCAACCTCCTCATCGGTACCATTCCAACCAACACGATCTCCGGACTAGAAATGAAGGGGAAAAAAGGTGTTTTTCAACCAAGTCACCCCCTTCCCTGAAACAAGTTGATGAAATAATGATTAAACTGAACTTTGAATTGCTTCTTCATCCATCGTACTCCCTATTTTGCAGGCAATAAAGATGCTCCAATGAAATAAATTTGTCTCAGATATATAATTTAGCTTAGTTTAGTTATAGTAATGTCTAGTTTCAAAACTACATTAGGACTATTTTGGGACAGACATGGAAACTTGGAAAGATGTCAGACTACGAGAATGATACCTGAACTGGCACCTCCCAGTAGAACTTCCCCACCATTCCCTTGGAAGGACGTTTGGACCCGAAGGATTTAATGTTCACCAAACCCTCTTTTCTTCAGTGGAATCCAGTCTTGAGCTTGAAACCCTTCGATTCGCAAGCCAAGACATTACTACCAGGCCATCGTGGCTCCTCTGAAATATAGAAATGATTTACGAAACAGAGGCCTATTTTTCGAGCAATGTAGTTCTACAGAAGAGACATAGGAACATTGGGAAGAATGTATAAATCTTGAAGGAGATCCATGCTAATGAATAAATTCCTATTTTCCTTCGTTAGACCGGAAACTTTTTGAGTAATATGATATTTCCAATGCGTGTCTGTAACGTTGAAAATGAAAACTTTTGTTCACCAGATAGCATTGATGATCATAATCAACTGAATTTCAACTAAGCACAAAAAGGTGCTTATTTTAAATTGTATATGTGTCTGACAAAAAGATATAATGATATATTTAGATACGGGTAGTAATACTGAGTTATTGAAAATTATACCTCGTTAATTAAGCAAAAATTTCATCAAGATCTAATTTACCATCATAATTATTTAGCATGGATCAGCGAAATGCTTTGATTGGATGCTTGATTGAAAAGCTGACAGACATTAAAAGGCATTGATTGAAATGCTGACATATATGGAAATTTCAGTTTCAAAACCGTCTATGAAAAATAACCCGAGTTTTATATGAATTCCATAAAACGTTTAATAAAAGCAATAAAAATGCAAAGGAATGAAAAAATAAATTAAATCAATGGAAAGAATTTTTTTTAATTTCTTTCCAAGCCTACGTTATAAGCAGTGGTTCTCGACCACAATAGCGATTTTTTATAAATTATTATTTATTGCAGTTCAGACTTTTCTCTTTTTTTTCTAAACAGTTTATCCTTTCTAGGAATGGGAAGGCCTGACCTATCATCCAGGGGAATTTTAAGCAAAACATACTTTTCAGCTAAAATATGTCTACAATTTTCTCAAAATATTAATTCTCATCAAAATTCCCCATCGTTAACATGATATCTCAAAATTTAACAGAGGTATTTATATAAAACTTTCAGAGTGTATATAAAATAATATGGGCAATGAAATGAACCAAAAGTTTTAGTGTTGGAGAAATACTTTTTCATTTATAGACGTTTTTAGAAAAATTAAGTTGCGACTTTATGGAAAATGCATATTTACGTGTATTTATCCCCATCACTTCTTTGCATTTCGAATGTTTTCTTAGATTTTGGTTCCTTTCATTAGTCATTACATTCCATAACCTCTGTACAAAGAAAAATAGAATTGCTGCATTACAATTTTGTGTACAGTGTTAACTGTTTTGGTTCAATTTCATTAAAATTTACTACACATTTTCCTATTTCTCAAATTATATTTTCAAATAATATTTTGTATTTATATTATTTCGTATTATTACAATACATTTAAAAACGATAGTTTTAAATAGTTTTTCAAAATTTAATTTAAAAAAAAGTTTTCTTCGAACCTATTTGAATACCTAAAAAAAGAGAAGAATTTTAGAAAATGGTGAAAAGATAAGGATTATATCACAATTTTACTCATTGCCTCAGAAAGGTTAAGTCGAATATTCAACAAAAGTATGATACATAGATTTATTTCTGTCCAAAAGTTTTAAACAATAAAGTTCTCTGGACACTAAGAGCAAATTTTAAATCCTTTTCACAATTTTGTTTTTTGCATGTCAAAACATTTTTAATGTACTTTAATAATTTACTTGAGCAAAAAAGTGTTTTCTGTTAAGTGGCGATAATAGATGGTGAAAAAAATATTCTACTATCCTTCATCTTAGAGTTCCTGGGTTATTAAGACATTCAAAAAATTGGAGGAAAAAATACAAAAAGTCTGAAAAAATAAAATCATTACTGATCAGCACTTGTTATAAAATTAACCTTTCTATTACCTTCATAACGTAAGATAATGTTTTTTAAAAAAAAATAAACTCGGAAAAAAAATTCCCATTATTTCGTAAAATAAATCTTGCAAGATTTTTTTTCAGAGTTGCTTTTTTCCAACCGAATTTTCATGGCTAAAAAAATATTCCACTTTTTTATACGTAGAAACCTTTTTTTGGAAAGAGAGCAATTAAAAAATCTCTCAGTAATTTTGAAAATAATTCAATAAAAATGAATTACATTTAGTTTAAAAATGAGGAACTACTTAAAGCCGGTATAAAATAAAATATTACATTAAAAAATTATGTTAAAAATAAAAGTCCTAAACATTTATAAATAAACTTAAAGAATGTTTGCGATGAATGGATCAATAGAAAACGAATCAAATATTTTTTATAATTTTTTAAATATAAATCTTTTTATATATTCATTAAATAATTCTTACCCCAAAGACTTCGGGGTAAGAATGGTTTACTTCATAAACTCTTCAATAATTTGTGTCTAAAATTAATAATCATGAATAATTAATAATCATGAATATTGATTGATCGACCTTCAAAACTGCCTCACAGTTATCAGCGTAATTTATAAAAGGCATTTTTAATATTCTCGAAATGTCAATTGGGGCTTTTTAATCGGTATTTCTGGTTATTTAAATGTCCACTTCCGGTTTACCGATCATTACGAAAATATTAATATCTTGATTTCTAATTAACGTAGAGACAAAAGTAAACCTGTTTTGAATAGCTCAAAGACTGCTCTTTCGAATAAAATAATTCTTGAAAAAATGTCACTTTTTTTGAAATTCGACGTTTTCAATGTGTTCGGATACCATAATGGGCTTAAACTCGTTCAATTTATTTTGTACAGATATGTTTTTAGTGAAGTAGAATAAGAAAATATCAGTTTGTTATTAGAAAGTTAATAAGAAATAATTTCAAAACTCAACATCAGAGAATAAATAAACAAAATAATAACATGTAATAACAAACATGTAAATGTAACAAAACATGTAAATGTAAGAATAAATAAGCATGTAACATAACTAACATGGCAAATAAACTTGCAATGCTAAAATAACTTTAAATAATCTTTGAAATTCAAAATATTTCGTTTACTTATTTATGCAATATTTTCAGCTCTTATAACAAAATAACGCTGAAGTTTGTAAATTATTTAGTAATTAAAATTTTAAAAAACAAACTCACTTCAATACGCCCTTTCTCACTTTCATTTGCATTTTTGCTAAATTTTATAGCTTAAATCAAATGATTTGACCTATACAGCAACTACAGACGAGCATGCGTATGTTATTCATCATTGTTAGTAGCGATGATGGTAGAAATGTAATAGTTTTCTGTTTCAAATCGAATGATTTAATGAAGTAGAGAGTGCTTTATCGCAAACCTAAATGAATGACTTGCGTTCAACATTTATAATTTCCGGATTTGGATGTTTGTGTGAAAAGTCATTATGCTAACAAGGAAACAACATTAGAGTAAATATCAGTAAAATTGAAACATTTACAGCCAAGGAATCAGAAGTGAAAGAGAATCCGACCTGAGGACCTTTTCAAGGGTCACCCTCAGACAGGGATTGAAACCAAGGATTTGTTCTGTGAAGGGTCCGACTTCCGTCAAGAAATTGATCTCTCGTGACCCAAAAATAAAAATATATTGAGGTTTCGGAGATAAGATTAGCATCAAAAAAGAAAACACACACAAAATTTATACAATAGTAAGTGAAAAAAAATCACAGCAACCCAGAAAAACACGAGACCATAAAATCAAATTCGTCAACATAAGAAAGTAGAAAGATCACTTTCTAAATTAAAATCTTACATATCACATATCGTAATACAGAATTTATACAATAATAATTCAAATCAATTCCAAACCAATAATCACAGCAAACCTGACATCACAAGAACTTAAAATCAAAATCAGCAACATAAGAAGGCAGAAAGAAGAGACACGAAACTGAAAAATAAATTCCTTCAATTAAGTTCATACATTTTTTTTGGATTAATATGCTAACTAGGTATGTGCCAATGAGTAGATTTTTATACTATGAAAACACCTTTCGAAATTAATAGAACAATTGTCATTAATCGATTATATTTGATAATGATATGTATGTTAAATCTTTAATTTAAATGGATTAAAATTTCAGACTAAGCTTGGTCGACATTCCCCCACTGGAATATCGACTCAAAATTAATACGGGCACTTCAAAGGGAATGCCATATTACTTGTTTACCTTTAATGAAAGGTCACAACATGAAATTCAACTCAATGATGAATTATCTATGAAAATTTGATTAACAACAAAACACCATAACAATACTATCGAAATTTAGTGCTTGATTTTGTTACATAAAGTAACAAAACGCCATCTTGCGCCTCCGGTGCCTATAACATTAAGTTATCTAACCGGCTGGAAGGGCACGAAATGGAAGGGGAAAAAAGGGAGAAAGAGATAAAAAATAAAGAAAGATAGAGACTACACACCATCCAGGTATCTCCAGAGGGAATTCCATTGGTGCCGAATCTTACACAACTGCATTCAGTTTTTTGATGAGGTAATAATTACATGGGGGGAACAAAAATAAACAAATATTGACTATGGGTTGAACAAACAGGGAAATGAGAATGCCATCTAAAAAAGGGAGATTGATAAATGAGATTGAGAACATCTGTGTGACGTGTATCAACAAATAACTGATCTCTGTAGTGTTAAAATCTGTAGCGTCCGTCTGGGTCCTGTGGTTTTGTTTTCCTTCTTGAGAACTGCACTTTTAAGGGACTTTTGAGCACTTTTGAAGTTATATTTTTGGCTGATTATGATTGGCAATTTGGTCTCAGCTATTGTGTAGCCCTGAAGAGGTCTTGGTATTTGTGGATATGGTTTATTATGGAGTGGATCTTGCTGCGTGAATGGTGTTCGATGCAACCCTCCTGCACCATTATTCCTCAAAACGTGGCTCTGGCTTTCTCATGTGCCATGAGAGAGTCAGTAAGCATTCGGTAGCATAGTGAATTGGGGATCATATTTCCCCACAGCTGCAGCAAGGAGAGATGGCCAGATGGAATCTGTGCAGGTATGTTGCGAATGGACCGTGCCCAGTGAAGAAAAGGACATCCGCTCTGTTCCAGTTGGTCGCGTAGAGAGAAACTTTCGGTATTGTATTGAATGTGGATCGGCCTTTTTCGCCTTCTTCCCACTTCTTTTACCATCTTGACATCATCTCGGTTGGAGGATGTTCTTCAGATGACATTTTGGGAGCTTCATTGTATTCTGATCTTGATTAGCGTTAGCAGCTGTTTTGGCTAGTTTATCCGCAGCTTCATTCCCCTCATAGCCTATATTTGCCTTGATCTAATTTTGTTACAAAAAAAGCTGAGCTTTGTGAATAAAAAAAGGCCTTCGAATCATTCGTTTTTGTGACAATGTAATTTCAAATATTTGGCAAAGAAACATTACAGAATAATATTAATGAATATATCTGAAAATAGGATGATATGAGATGTAGAAATAAATAATTTACTGTTTAGTATTCACAGCATTTTTTTATAACCAGATACATCTTTACAAAATCTTATGATGGAATGTAACGTCAAAGAAAATAAAAAGGAGTATTAAAAATAATTTATTGTTTGTTTATTAATTTAGTTTCAAATGCGTCTTTGTAAACATATTTCTTAAGAAGTTTAATTTAGTTTAGTTATATTAACGTCCCGTTTTAAAGCAACAAGAGGTCTATTTTGGGACGGACCTCATACTTTTGAACCACGGTCTGATGATGAGGACGACACCTGAACTGGCACCCTCATCTCCACACCACACCAGCGGGAATTCAGATTATATGTTATTCAATTATAAATAATCTTAAATAATTTCCTTAAATATCCTATTCATGATACTCGAATTTCCTTCTTATATCTTCAGTAAGGATGCAACTGAAATAAACCTTAAAAGAACAACGAATAAAATTGCTAGAAATTAAATGGTTTTACTTCACTTTCTTCATCAAAGTAAAATTTAATCTCCCTTTCTGGAATAAGACGTTTTGCTGATTTAATACATTTATCAAATCCTTGAGATATTTCTGGAATGCATGTAAATTTCTTATCAAATCTCTGAATTATTTAATTTCAGTATGGCGTTTATAAGATTAAGGTAACCGATTACGTTCGGAGGAAAAAATGTGAAAAATTTTTAGAGTTGTAAATCTTGGTGTTCTTTCAGAATTGTAATGAGAGAAACTACTTATTGTAATTTCATGATTCGTTTAATATTCGTTCGGAATTATTAAGTTTAATATTACAAAATGTGTTTAAATACTTTCTTTTAAAACTGATTAAAGATAGAAAATATATTTATGCCATAAAATCTTTAAAATGGTTGAAAAGATAATTTTTTGAAAACTAAGATGGTGCAAAATTATTTGTGCTATCATATTTTCGGAAAATACTGCGAAAAACGCTAACATTGAATTAAAATTTAAAACCCCCAACGTTAGTCTCAACAAAACTTTCTCGCATAATCTGTAATTAAGTTGTTACCTCCGAGAATGACTTGTATGACATTTTTGTTCAATAGATGTGCAATATTAACTTTCAACTTGGATTTAGCATTTCTTCTAAATCTATTATGTCTCCTCGGCGAGTTATTTGGCGATGAATCTTTGGTCAATAGATGAGGTTGAGATCCGAATTTTTATTTTAGCTAATTCTATTATGCCCATAACCATCCTGTAGATGTAAGCAATAAGCTAACCAAGTCTCATCGCAATCCGATGAATGGTTTAGGAAGGCATAAGAGACATACAGACAAACTTTCATTTTTATTTATATAGTACATTACTATATACTATATAGTATAAAACATTCATTTTTATTTATAATACATAAAATATCTCTCTCTGTATCCCTCTTGATACAACAGCGTCTTTGTTTATGCAGCGTGAAGTTCCATTCTATGATTTGAAGAACTCGTTTGCACTTCATATTCATTCAGCATGGCAGGAATCGTGGGATCAGCAAAGCAATAATAAATTACATTCTATCAGGCCCACAATTACATTATGGACTGCTCTTCCAGAGCATGAGCTCGAGGTCAAATTGACTAGACTCCGCATTGGTCACACTCGTTTAAGGCACAGGCATCTTTTATTAAGAGATCGAACACCTCTATGCTCCAGGTGTCACACCATTTTAACGGTTTCTCACATTTCAATTGAATACCCTGATTTTAGTCAGCATCGTTTCCGAGTTTTTAATCTTTCAACTGTGAATTTACAAATGCTTCTGGGAGAACGTACCCACAAAAGTCTTCTTAAATTTTTAAAAGCAATTGGCTTTTATCATCTTATTTAATGTTTCCTACTGTTACCATACTTTTAAATATCGTTAAATTTTAAAAGACATTGTCCAGAGATTTTTTGGCCAACTTCTAATTTTGCAGAGTTTTTCATATAGATGTGGGGTTTTTTTTTCATTCTAACCGTATGTTTGGCGCAGCATAGACAAATTTGTCTCTTGTGCCAGTAAACTCACTCCTATCCCCTCTTGATACAAATACATTGTATAACGATAACATTAGTACAGTTATGACAATTGTAAACGTCACAATTTTTAAGATAACATGCAAAAGTTTTATATTATTCTTCTGTCTTTCATTCCAGACAACTTCAAGTGTACCGCATCACGATGCACAAACACCTGTTCACCGCCCTCCTGCTGAATGCCCTCACCTGCATCATCTTCAAGAGCTTCATCATCCTCGAACAGATGGATCTGCCATCCGACAGAACGACGGTCTTGGAAGAGAACGGGGTGGGTACTCAATGTTCGATATGTACATGCGAAGTATTTTAAAAAGGCTTTATAATGGCACTGGTTCATAATTTTTGAATTTTTCCACAATCAATTTTCCAATTGTTGATATCCAAAAGTCTTTAATTAGTTCAGTCTTTGTAATGGCACTGTTCCGTAATTGTTGACTTTTACCACTATCGATTTTCCAATTGTTTATATCAAAAAATCTTTAATTATTTCAGTCCTTATAATGTCACTGGTCCGTAACTGTTGAATTTTACCATATCGGTTTTCTAATTGTTTTTTATCAAAAATCTACTGATTTCAGTCTGCCATGTGTATAAAGTCTTCAAAGGTTATTTCGAATAACTTTTATTTGAGCTATATTCTTCTTTAAATCTTCGTCAGATAATTGGTCTAGTAAAAGACAATAATGAAATGATTCTTTAAAGGGCGCATTTTCAATGTTCGTATGGGTAAACATATGTATTGGCTGAACTTGAATGTAATAGCATGCATTTTATAATTGAAGATAGAATTTTTGTCAGAGTTTCACCAATTTACCACTATTGATTTTCCACTTGCTTGTATCAAAAATCTTTACTTAGTTCTGTTTGTCATATGTATAAATTCGTGATAAGGTTATATCGAATAGCTTTTATTTGAAATATATTCATCTTTAAATCATTATTAAATAATTGGTGTAGTAAAAGGCAATAATTAATTGATTTGTTAAAGGGCGTCAATATCCGTATTATTGTTCGATGTTCGTATGGGTAAACATATGTACTGGCTGGACTTTAATGTAATAGCATGCACTTTATAAATACAGATAGGATTCCTTGTCATAATTTTAGGTTGTTTTGTCTCACCATCAGCTTTTTTTCTCATGTGCTTTGTAACATAATGGCTACCTTTCTGTATTGTATACACACATTATGTACATTGTCATCACGAAACATTGTACAACAACATTATGTGCATTGTCACACTCATTATGTACAAAGTCATCACCATATAGTGAAATGTAAAGTTAAGGACTCATATTCAAACAACTATTCTCTGATAAAAAGTGTAATTAATATTATTTTTTTAAATGCTGACACAAAATTAAATTCATGGAAAAGATTTCAAAATGTGGAACACAAATTAGTAAAAATTATTTGTTAAGGGTTGTCTGATTGCTGTTCTTGTGCCGAGTAATATAAATACTTTCATAGATAATTTTTGACCAACATTTAAGTTCAATCTATGTAATATTGCTTATAGCTTTTCTGTCCGCCTCATTTTATGCAATACGGAATATCTCCTTTCCCATTTTTTTCGTAAAACCATATATTTCATTTCATGCAAAATAACATTATCACAATCTATTACGGAAACATAAAAATATCTCATTTAAGCAACTAATCATCATCCTAATCCGATAATTTTTTTACAATTAAACAAGATTCCGACCTACCCGAGTATTACCTTCTGAGGATAAATTCACTTTTTCTTCCAAAACAGGAAGAAAAAGAGGAATGTTCTTTGAGTATTAAGCCTTAATTCTTTTCCCTGATACGTCATTCTATCCAAATACTGATAAGGAACTCTCTTCCGCACCTAGAAAAAAAAGAGAAAGCTCTCTTATCATGCCTCTAGCCCCTTTTCTTTTCGCTTCTTCCTGTAGAACTTTTTTGAAAGGAAACTGTGACGATGTTCGGCACCAAACTAAGCAGGTCGTAACTACTTTCTACTTTATTCACTAATCGAAAAGACCATCGTGAGACCTGAAAAATAAGAAATAAGTTTGGTTTAGTTATATTAACGTCCCATTTTCAAGCAGCACTAGGGATATTTTGTTTCGAACTTCGTCATTTTGAGCCGTGGTCAGACGACACCTGAGTTAGCATGCTCCTCTCCAAACTTCCACACCACACCAGCGGGAGGACGTTTGGCTCCGGCAGATTTAACGTGCACAAGACCCCCTTGCACGACGTTTCTTCGTTGGAAATGGGTCTCGAATCTGCAACTCTCCGAATCCGAAGCCGAGACCTTACCACCAGGCCACCGTGGCCTGTTTCAAAATATCAAAGTTCACAATAAGAAGAACACTTGATTTTTCGTCACTTCATTTAACCCTATTTGTTACTATTTCGAATTCTTGCTTGCACCCATTAACATTGCTATAAATGTGGGGGGGGGGGTGTCATGATGGCCAAGTAGTAATAAGTCCAAATGATACTTAAGAGTGTAGAGTCCAATGATACTTAAGTTCGTGTATTGATATACAAGCTCGTCTTTTAACAATGCTCCGTCATTTCGTCTTCCGTCTTTACGCATACGTTTACGGTTGTTTTTGAACATCGTAATCATGCCTCGTCCAGACATGAACTACACTTTGCTCGCATTTTTTCCCACCAGAGGGCTACTCACTGGCTGGAAGTGAGGTCAATGGCATCACTCAATGGCGGGAAGTGAGGTCACCGGCGACGCCCAATGGCAAGAAATGATATACCTGGCACCACATCCCTATTAGCTCACCGATATTGTACAATACTGTATGAGGTTGAACATATTCACACTATTGTTTGATATTGTTCAACAATATGTGACTTTATTGCCCAACGAGTTGGGAATTAGAGATGCAAAGGAACTTTACCAGTTATAATATAATTACCCAGCTAAGGATGCTAATGAGCAAGCCGAATACTTTCTTCATTATTCATCAATCGAAAAGATCGTTGTGAGACCTGGAATTGCCAGACTGTTTTGAAATAACAAAGTTCGGAATAAAAACATTTTATTCCTCTTCTGTTCATTTTATCATATTTGGTACTATTTCGAATTATCGCTTGCACCCATTAATATTGCAATAAATCCCTAGCAGCCCACAGATATTGTGCAATATTGTATGAGATGAAACGTATTCGCACTATAGCATAATATTGTTTAACAATATATTGTCCAACGACCTGGGATATTAGTGATACAAAGGAACTTCAGAGTTAATATAATTGCCCTGCTAAGGATGCTAATAAGAGATTTATGCACTATCTATTGAATATTATTCAGATATTTTGTATTACATCAAACAATGCATTTTGCCTTAAAAAAAGCATCTTAAAACGCTTAGATATTTTTGAAAACTGTACAGTAGTCTTTAACATAGTTAATTTTTCCCCAATATTTTTTAATCTAAGTATATCAATACATAATCCTTATTTTATGAACAAGAAATGTCCTTACTTACCTTTGCTAAAATATCTCTCGAAATTATATTTCTCCACTTCCATTCACAAAATTAGTATCTGTGTTTTCGAAATAATTTCCATTTACAGCCTTAGATTAACTAACGGAGGACCAACCATTAAACAGGAATTTATAAGAATTATTAAAGTTACGTTGTATGTTTAGCAAATACAGATTTATTTTTAGGAAAAAAATTATCTAATCTTAAAAGTTTGATTTCAAATATAGATCAGCTGCTTACATACAATTAATAAATTGTAAATAAAAATATTACTTTTTGTGAGAAATAAATTTTGAATAGTTCTTTGCATTTATTTTTTCAAATGCTGAACATAAATAAAGTTAATTTGATGTAAGAATAGTTGGAGGTATTCTCTGAATCTAATCTCAATTATCCTATAACTGTGGATTTCTGAAAGTCATTTATAAGTACAAAATTCAGTAAGTAAACGATGCTTCGCACAAAGATTATATTCGAAATGTTTGTACAAAATAAATGTATATTAATGAAATCGCCTCTATTTATAGGAGTATGGATAAATACCCTAGTGTTAGTTTAGTTTAGTTATATATTAACGTCCCGTTTCAAAGGAACTCTAGGGATATTTTAGGATGGACCTCATAATTTTGAACCAGGTTCAGATGACGAGGACGGCAACTGATCTGGCACCCCCTCTCTACACCACGCCACACCAGCGGCAGGACGTTTGGCTTGACAGATTTAACGCGCAAGAGACCCCCTCACACGACTGTTCTTCGGTGGAATCGAGTTTCGAACCTGAAACCCTTCGGTTCCGAATCCGAGATCTTACCACCAAGCCACAGCGGCTTAAATCTATGTTGAGAACCACTGGAAGGAAAATTAAAAATATTGTATAATGGTTATATTTTGTAATGCAGTTCAAAAGGCCTAAAAGCGTCTAACAGACATTACAAACTTTCTACAAAGAATCCTTATAGCTCCTCAAAGTAGATTTATATAGTTATCATCCTTGTTAGACATCATTTGGCTTAGATAATTATTTCAAAGCTTCTTGTAAAACAAAATATGTCAAATTCATCGATTTAAAAATTTCGAATTGACAGAATCAAAAATAAATTGATGAATAATTGAATGAAGTTGAAAAAATAGTTGACAAATATATTAGAAAACATTATTCAAAAGTTTTTATTTCGAAAAATGATATTTTATCTCTTACGTACAGTGTTTCTTCTCATTTCGCAAAATTGTAATTTTTAGTTAGTATACTTTTACTAAAAGTTTGTACAAAAAGAAATTGATTAGTGATTTTGTAAATTTTCTTGATTGTATTCAGTCTGAAACCTGAGAATCTTTCTTCAAAATATCTAGTTTATAATTAATAGTATATGAAATATTTAATAGCCTTTATTCCACGTGTTCAAACAGTCGACAATATTACATAGATATTGTATAATGCTATATTAAGTCATTAAATATTCGCAACATCCTATAATATTAAACAATATGTTCTAATGTAATAATAAGCTTATATAATATAATAAGCTATAATTAGCTCCTCATCTCACTTCAGAATAGCGATGTAAACAACGTAGAAAGGCAAGATCACCACTGGAGAGGATATTTAGAATATTTTATAAAGGTTATGTTTTGTAATACCGCTAAAAATTCCTAAAACTAGATATCCGAGATTCAATTCATAATCGGATATTACCGTAGTAAATAATAATTGGATATTACCGCAATAAGTAATAATTGGATATTACCGTAATAAATAATATTTGGTTATTACCGCAATAAGTTATATTTGGATATTACCGCAATAAATAATAATTGGATATTACCATAATAAATAATATTTGGAAATTACCGTAATAAATAATAATTGGACATTACCGCAATAAATAACAATTGGATATTAACGTATAAAGTATTGTGCTATTTGAAGATTTCATAGGAAATAAATATTCAAAGATTTAAAATAAAAAAGGGAGGACGGATTCTTCAATCTTCTTTGGAAGGTTCTTTGACACGAAATTTTCTAAAGTATTAATTTAGAGAATTTACTTTAACAACCATTAAGTTGGATTGCAAAGTTGGAATACAAGATTTCATTACGTTATTTGATTCTTTTCAATAATGTTTCATTCTGTCACTCATCTTCGATACTTTGATATTTTTTTCTTTAAGAATAAAACACTGATTTTTTTTCTTACCTAGAACGTATGATCTAAAGTGTAATTGATGCTACGCTAGAAGATTGGCTCATTTTTTGATTCCGACAAATTTGCATTTGCGACGACAAATTTGCATTTTGAGTGCTCGCGTGGGCTAAAAAATTCTCATCTTTTATTTCTTAGCTCACAACTCAATAAACGAACGCTCTCTGTTCTTTTGAAAACGAATTGAATTATTCTTTTAAAAATTCAATTCGAAAATCAACAGCACTTTCAAAAATCCATTTGACATGTTCTTTATGAAATTGACATCTTTATTCTTCGATAAATTAAAAACAAATGAAAGTTAAAGTTCGGACAAAGTGGAAAACATTATTTGATTTTTATCATAGTTGCTAACTGTATTTTATTCGAATTAACTTGATGTTGAACTCAACATGTTTCCTTTATACGAAAATTATATAAAATTATTTCTACCATTATTAAGTGTAAAGTGGTAAAAAAGAATATATATACTTGCTTTTTATACTCTCATAAAATTTACTATTATATATTTATAATTTACTATTATATACTAATTATATATTTTATATACCGGGTGGCCAGAAATAAAACACCCCTACTCTGACCTCCCTGGATATCGAACTACTCAGTGTAAAGGCTTGAAAATTTGTGGACATACTATTCAAAAAATGGGGAAACGGATTTCACGAAAAAAAAAATTTAGTTCCAGAAATCACCGATAGGTGGCGCTGTACCACTGGACGTATGCTGAAAAGACACAAAAACACGTTTTAAACACATTTTATTTGAAAGTACCAAGCATACATGAAACAAGGACGTTATCGATGCAGGGAATGCTGCTCAATATGGTTCCCTTCCTGAAGATGTAAAATGTGAAGTCTGTGGACAGCTTGTTCAACTGCGGATCGTAACTGGTCATCTGAGATGCTTCTCACATGCAGACTGATACTCTCTTTCAAATCTGCCAAGGTTATCAGACGTTCTCGATAAACAAGGTTTTTTAAGTGTCCCCAAAGCCAAAAATCACACGGATTAAGATCCGGTGAACGAGATGGCCAAGTTGTCGGAAACGCGCGACTGATTATTCTGTCAGTGGTGAAATGTTGGCGAAGAAACTGTTGCACAGGGAGTCCAATGTGTGGAGGTGCTCCATCTTGCATAAAAGTAATGGTGTCAAGGCATTGGCGCTGCTGCAAATGGGGTACAACAAATGTTTCGAGCATCCTTTTGTACCTGTTGGCCGTCACGGTACATGTCTCAAGGCCATTGGAAGTAACCTCTTCGAAAAAGAACGGTCCAAGGATGAATGTGGCTGTGAATCCACACCAGACTGTAACTTTCGGTGAGTGGAGTGGAATCTCTTGGAAGGTACGGGGGTTTGTCGTGTCCCATATGCGACAGTTATGGGTGTTCACTGTTCCACTGAGGTGGAAATGGGCCTCATCGCTCCACAGAATCTGCCACGGCCACGATGCATTCACTTCAACTCTAGCAAGAAATGTCAATGCAAAGGTCAGTCGCATCTCCCTGTCTGTGGCCAGCAATTGTTGATTAGGGCGGATTTTGTACGGGAAACAATGCACCATTTTTCTGAGTACGTTCCACACTGTGCTATAGGGAACACCCAAGTGTCGTGACACTGCACGTGCACTACTGCAGCCTAAAACATTATCCATTGACTGTTCAACAATACCGGTGGCAACATCTTCAACGACATCTGAACGAACCGGTTTGCGTCCTCGACCAGGCTGAACTCCAAGATGTCCAGTTTCCTCGAATCGAGCGATCATTCTCCTGAGAGCTTGTGGAAGCAATGGTCTCTTACGCAAATCCTTAAGTCGGCGAAACTCTCGAAGTGCTGCTGGAGCATTTCCTTTATTCTCGTAAAACAACTTCACAAGCAAAGCGCGTTCTGGCAGCGTGACAGCCATCACTAATAAGAATGACATTCCCCACCTTTTAACTTCTTTTATATCCAGAACATGGCTTCTAACCATGCTTTATGCAAATTTTTCTGGTTACAGTATGAAATTGCAGTTACAACGGGAGTTCTAGCTTCTTTACTATTTTTATTTTCCATAAGGGGCAGAAAAATTAAAAAGGAAGCATGGAAGCATTCCATTCCGCATAAACATTTTAATTTTTATTATTATTTGTGTCTTTTGATCATAGTTCCAGTTGTGCAGCGCCACCTATCGGTGATTTCAGGAACTAATTTTTTTTTCGTGAAATCCGTTTCCCCATATTTTGAATAGTATGTGTACAAAATTTTGAGCCTTTACACTGAGTAGTTCGATATCCATGGAGGTCAGAGTAGGGGTGTTTTATTTCTGGCCACCTTGTATATATAT
>JAPMOQ010046078.1:572187-583300 GCA_026543055.1 Argiope trifasciata
AAAGGATTACACTTATTGGATTCAGACGGCAGGTTCAAAGACATTGAAGAGATTTTTTTGAGTCTCTTAGGTCGTTTTATTTCATGACAAAAAAAAAGGCATGTCTATGTAGAAGCGGAGAGCGACGAACGCACACAACACAGAAAGAAAGACCAAGTCACGAGGGAAAAGCTCCCTAACGTTTTATCCCGTCTTTTAAATACCTTCATTTTATAGGGAAAATCTTGTTTATAGAGCTTATAGACTATTAAGTTTCTGGAGTGACTTTCAAATCAGGGGAAACAGATGGATCTTTTTGCAAAACTGTTTGTTTAGGTCAGTCACTTTTAACCATCACTCTCACCGTGGGATTCGCGGACTAAACATTCTGACAAAGCGTGTCTTGAATTAGTTAAGTAGATAACGTGGAATCGGATCAGGAAATAAGAGAATATTGTTAGAATGAAGTTAATATGGGCTAAATTCAGTTAAAAATTAGGAAATTAAGTCAGTTTAAGTTAACTTTTAGAATATCATTATATATTTAATTTGTGAGTAATCTGTAAACAATATATTTCATCTTGTTTTGCAATGCAGTCTATAGTTAAAACATTCAATTCGAACAGATATACATTATGTATTAAATGCTTTAAAATCGGAAATTAAGTGGTAGCAATATGATTATTGTTAATATAATACAAGTACTAACGTAATATCTACTGTACTTTCATGTAGTCACCACATACATATGTGGAAGGAGAAATGGGCTCGGAATAGAACCCAGGACCTTTGGGTCTGAAGCCTAGTAACATAACCACAGGACAAAAGCAATTGCTCTTTCCCGTAGATGTTATCTGTCTTATTAAGATATCCACACAGACTCGCTCTCAAGTGAGTTGACGAACAATATGCGTTGTTGTTGAGTGGTGATGAATTGGTTTGTTGAGTGAGTGGTTGCTGTGTGTAGCTGTTGTGTTTGATGCGCAGTACCCATCTTTGTTTGGCGAGCGGAGAACTTTTTTTTGTCACGCCAAGCGTTATGGCGTGAGTGCGTGATTTGTTGCATCAAGTGAGTCTGACGACTTTGGTTGTGGGTAGATGGCGCCACATCAGTTGTGTGAAGGTTGAAAGTTCATTGCTCGAGGTCACCATTGTAGGAGTTGTGATATGCTCGGAATAGGACTCGTTACCTTTGGGCCTGAAGCCCGGTAACATAACCACTGGACAAAAGCAATGTTGTCTGCCTTATTAAGATATCACCATATACACATCAATTTCAGTATAGTAGAATTAGTAGAATTAGTAAAATTGTCTAAACATTATTATTTCTACTTTTGCTTCATTGTTTTAGAATCTCTGAAACAGTTCGGTATGAATCCGTGATGGAGTAATTCTTGAGGCCCAGAGATTTGAATTGGCTGATTTGTTTAGAGTTACAGACAAAGCAATCCTTTCAAGCACTTCTCTACAGAATCTTTCCAGGGACAAAAACGAGATGGTTCCAAAGGTCACTACAACCGTAGCATTAACCAAATTGGAATATTGACTCTACTAATTGAATTACTAATTCTATTATTCTACTGATTGTATATCAAAGGAAACCGTTGATGCGCAGATCGAATAGGCCAATTTTGAAGTCAGTCGGTTGCAAAATATGTGCATTATTAAAATTTTCATCAAATTTTTTCAAATTTTTTGCAAAGAAAGCAACCTATTTTTTAACAAAGCTGAATTAATCAGCTTAAGATGTTTATCCCCTTCTTTTTCGCTCCCGTGAAAATGGCGGGGTGAAATTTGTATCTCTATTTCTCGCACCCGTGATATTTCCGATGGGGCCAATTCAAAAGGAATGAGCCAAAAATATTAAAAAAATCTGTTTCTTATGCCCATAATCATGTTTATTACTCAATATATACGCCAGATGGAGACCCTAGACTATTTGTTATGTTTGTAGAGAGAGTTCCTTTATTTTAAACTAGATGTCAGCAGAAAGGAAACTCGGTACTGTTGTCCTAATGGTGATGCTTTAAAATTTATCACACAAGAAAAATGACTAGTATTTATTTTCATTATGTGTAAATGCAATAAAATGATGTTTGAATGCTTAAAAACGCATATTTTTTATGTTCTCTCTTTGTTGGAAAGCTAACATTCAGTCATAATAACCCTGAATGTTGGCTTTTCCGATTTTTTTAAAATTTCCAGCTAAAAATGAACTAAAAAATGAAAAGTTAATGCAAATATTGTACATACACTCAGATTTGCATAATTTTCTTGAATAAAAAAAGACACTTTTATGACCCTTTTCTTCAAAATAATGCGACCGTTAAGGGGTTAATCAAATAAGAATAATGATACAACTGTTTCTTTTTTAAGAATGCTTCTATAATAGGGGTTCTGTTGGTGTTTCCCAATGGCCCTTGTCATTGACAATCCCGCTCATCGCTGTCATCGATTTTTTGCCTAAATGAGTGCCCCTTATTTTTCAGTAGTGCCAACTAGTGTTAAGAGTGCGACTTGGCTGCTTCATGCTTCATATTCGCTTGTACAATCCCTTTTTATGGGGGGGGGGCACATTCATACTACTCTCAGATAGAACATAGAATAACAACCATACCCGAACCGGGACTCGAAACCTGGACACTGGGAAGACACGCTACCCCTAAGCCAGGACGCTGGCTATAGAGATTCTGGTAGCTTTAATCAATATTGAAAATATCTTTCAGCTTTTAAATGTTCCTTAAAATTTTGCATCATAATGGATGCTTAAAAAAGATATTGATATCCAAGCAAATTTCCATGCTCAATTAAGTTGATATTTCCTTATTATCTGCAGAAGAATTTAAACAATTTCAGGCAGATGACACATTTGTTTGGTTAGTATCCTTTTTAAAGCTACAGTAAAACCTGTTTTTTTGCGGTGGATAGGACCACATAAAAGAAATCGTACAAAAAATTATTCGGAAATTTTATAAATTCTTACATAGAATAAACAACTTTGTAGGATATACTACCTAAAAAATTTTTTCTGCGGTGGATAGGGACCGTATTAAAAAAGTCGGACTTAAAAAATACACCTATGATTTATTAATTAGATGAGAGAATGCTTTCAATTGAATTAAATAATTAAATTAAACCTAAAGAAATTGTAAAAATATTTAATTCTTCATTGTACATATACATGGAGAAGTTTTCAAATAATACATTAAATAGTTTGCTGCTACTCGTCGTAATCCAAAACGCGCATCTTCTTAAGATGAATTGGTTGAAAATCGCTTTTGCGGCTTGAAGATAGGGTTGTTGGTCTTTTTATTAATTTTTTTTTTTTGGCTATAATTATTCATTTTAAGGGTGTACTTATGCCTAAAAATATTATAAAAATCATAAAAACTACATATAAATAGAAACAAAAGCAACATTTATTTACCTTTAATCTCACTATAAAATAAATCCTTAATCACGGGAAACGTGGATAAATTTCTGAATAAGAAGCTTATACTGTTCGCGCGTCGAGCGACAATATGAAAGTAATTGACTTTGCCTTGCCAGTAGATTGCTTAAAATAAATGAACAGAGCATCGTGAAGTCCAGATACATCGTTGTCAAGGAGAGCACGTCATCAGAGTTCGTTCACAACATGTATATGTACATTGAGAGGAAACATTAAACTGATTCTAACGCCGCTAAGATTCATATACCGCATGAAAATAAATCGCACGAAAAAAATCGTTTAAAAACGAAATTGCATAAAAAAATCGCGCAAAAACAAAATAGCATAAAAAGGATCGCACAAAAACAAGTTTTACTGTACTCTAATGTGTTGGAAATTAAGTGACTGATTGAAAAAGTCAGCAATTTCAGAATATTTGTTACTGCTATAAAGTTAAATTAATTTCTTCGAATCATTAATACTTATTCCTATGGGAAGTGAGATGTGCTCGGAATAGAACCCGGGAACTTTGGGTCTGGAAGCCAGTAACACAACCACAAGACAAAAGCATACTCGCGTCCCGTAGATGTTATCTGGCTTATTAAGATATCACCACAAACTCACCTTCCAGTGAGTATAACGAACGATATGCTTTGTTGTTGAGTGGTGATGAATTGGTTTGTTGAGTGAGTGGCTGGTGTATGTAGCTATTGCGTCTAATGCGCCGTACCCATCTTTGTTTGGCGAGCGGATAACTTTTTTTTGTCACGCCCAGCGTTTTAGTGAGCTTGCGGGAATTTTTGCGTCTAGTGAGTTTGACGACTTTGGTTGAGTTTAGATGGCGCCACATCAGTTGCATGAAGGTTGAAGGTTCATTGCTCGAGGTCATGACTATAGGAGTTGTGATATGCTCGGAATAGGACTCGGTACCTTTGGGTCTGAAGCCCGGTAACATAACCACAGGATAAAAGCAATGTTACCTGGCTTGTTAAGATATCACCACATTCCTTTCGAATCCAATTGCGCATATACATTAGAGGCTCTTCTTAGAAAATATTGAAATTTAATGGAAACAAATGATTTTAAAATTTGTGTTTTTTTTTAAGTTTAATGTACAACTTTCATAAATCTTCAGTCATCCGTTAATCCATTTTTTTTATTTTATATTTTAAATATACCAGCAAAGTATGTGAATCATAAGAGCTTTCGAAATCACTTAGAAGAAAAATCACATAAAAAACACCACAGGAAACAAGTTACTTATGCTTAGGAAGAATATGTTTACTAATTATTTTAAATGCGTTATCTTCGCATTTAATGGTGCGGAGAACAATTATATGAGCAATTTTTAATTGGTCTCGGTAGGAATGCAATCTAACTCCCGTCTCTTCTCAAATCAAACAGAGAATAATGGAAAATACGATTTTTCTCTGCAAATTTAGCTTTTACTCTAAATTTTTCGTATTTGTTTTGTTTGATTATCATTGTTAAGGTCTCTTATTTACTAAAAAAATCAATGATAATAAAAATACAAAATTTATGTTGATGTGTAAACAATATTCAAACCTCATGTATCCTAATTATGTATCTTGTAATTCAGAATTTTCTCTTTCCAAAACAGTTTATTTTTTCTCGGAAAATGAACTGTCTTATAATTTAGGGTCACATATTTGTCAGCTAAAATTTGTCTTTCGCTTCCTTTTTATCAAAACTATATATTTTTTTTAAATTCTCTACTGTTAATACGGTATCCCCAAAACTAATAGAGGTATTTACATAAACATTTCAGCGTGCGTTTTAAATAATATTGGCACAGAAAGGAAGCAATGTTTTATTTTTGGTCAAATACTATTTTCATTTATGGGGGTGTTTTTAGTAAAATTAATTTGTGAATTTATGAAAAAAATAGATGTATTCGTACATTTTTCCTCATCGCTTCTTTGTATCTCGGAATTTTTCTTAGATTTTGGTTCATTTCATTCATCCTTATATTCTATAACTTATGTACAAAGAGAAATAGGATTGCTGCATTACCATTTTGTATAGTGTGTTAACCGTTTTTGTTAAATTTCATTAAAATTTACTACAGATCTCCCTATTTCTCAAAAATATTATATTTTCAAATATTTTTTGTATTTATAGTACTTCATATTATAATTAAAAATAAAAATAAAACTATTTTTTTAAATAGTTGTTTTAAAAAAATCCAATTTTTAAAAAAAACATTTCTTTCGAACGTAATCGGATACCTGAAGCATACACAGCTATAAACCCCCAAACTGAAAATGGTAATAATTAAACTGATTTTTCAATCGCACAATAAGAATTTTCTATTAAACAAATGCAGTGTCAATATCAATTTTCTGATTTATTTTGCCATAAAAAAATATCAAATAATAAATTTGCCTAATCTCTAAATAAGCTCACAAAATGTAAAAGGAAACCTCTTTTTAGAGGTTTCATTCGCCAAATATGACCCATTTTCTAAAATCCAGATCACTCCGAAATAAAATATCGAGGTTCCGTTGTTTACAGGTTTCTCGCGTTTCGTAATAGGATTCAATTTCCTGCCATTGGCGAAATAAGGCTTCGGTTTTCGCAGAACAGAAAACTTCCAAATAATTCTGTGAGTATTATTGGTGAAATTCTGTTTTGAGAACGAGGCACTTTGATGAAATATTCCTTTTGGTGTGGAGCAAAGCCTCCATTTCTATATACTGCGGATATAATATGCTTATTAAAGCATCTTGTTATGCAGAAGCTTTCTTGATAGACAGAGTTTAAAATCTTCGTTGTTATGATTTTACTTAAAAATGGAAATGTGGAAAGTAGAATTTGATTCTTAAATAAATGCCATATGGTATAATTAATTGCAATAATTAGTGACTTCTGTTTAAAACATTATACGAAATTGTACATCAAACGGCTTTTATTTCTTGTTTATTTCATGCTGTTATTAATTTTAACGAAATTTATGAATTTGTTTACCCACCGATGGAGTATTTGGCAGAAGTTCCCAGGCAATTAGCCATACCATTGCTTTTGCTGAATTAGGTACGTTGCACTCACTTAATGCTACTTTACCTATTAGACGTACGTTAGTTACCTATGTACGTTAGTCAGGTCTCACTTAATGCTATTGTGCTTTGTTAATGGATTGAATTCATTTAAATGATTACAAACCGAATATAAAATATCGATTGATTTAGCCCTCTTTGCTAAAATTATCTAAAAGACTAAAGAGTTATGAAAAAGATTAAAGGAACTGTAAAAATATGAAGGTATTTTAATAAGTCAGTAACAGCCACTAAATATTGGTGGTCACTTTTGTCAACCGGGTATATCAATCGAATGCAGATATTAATCGAATACAGAAGGTCGCGAGTACGATCCATGGCGGAATTAAATACCGCCATTGGCACAATACTACAATATAAACCGCCACATTGGTAACCTTGGACAATGAACACGCTCTTCGCTCGCCATAACACTTAGCGCTACCAAAAATTGTCAGACTCACTTGCCGCAGCAATGCAAAGTCGTCAGACTCACTTGACGCAGCTACTCAAAGTCGAAAGCAGCAACAACAATTCTCACACGCTCTCCATAACGCTTTAAGTTACTAAAAATCGTCAGACTCACTTGAAGCAGCAACGCTAAGCCGTCAGACTCACTTGACGCAGCAGCAGCAACAATATGCACACGCTCACTATAACGCTTCGAGCTATAAAATCGTTCATATCTCCGCGAACTCACTGGTGGGGGAGTATTGTGGAGGTATCTTAATAGGCCAGTAACAGCCACTAGACATTGGGGATATCTTTTTTCTAGTGGATATGTTACGTGGCACCAAATCGTATGGTCGCGAGTTAGCGACTTAGGTCCTGGGCGGAATTTAATCTCCACATTGGCGCGACTCCACAATATAAACCGTCACAAAGACATTCATACTAAACCATTCTTCGTGTTTTTTAAGCTTTTAGTACAGACATGATTTTCTTATAATAACGAAAGCTTCAAATATTTGGTTATTTTGAAAGAAGTCAGAAAACTAAGCTAAAGCTTTAACTTTTAGTTTAATCTCAATTTAGAAAAAATGTGATTTAGTTTAATATTTATGACAATGGTGATATCTAGTTTGAGTCGCTTTAAACTACCTCGATATCTACAATTTCATTCCTTTGTTTTTCGTTATGGATTAAATGTTTACTGTTGATACGAAGGTCTTTTTATCTGGAGATTTATTAATTTTTGAAAAATCTTTTTCGAAAAAAAATATGTTTAAAAATATTTATTAACTAAAAACAAATATATATATTAATTCTGGAAGAATTACATCCTAATGTTATTTACTTCAAAGCTTTTACGTAGTTCACTTATGAGGAATTTTACATACCGTAAATGGGAAGTAAAGTACATAAGAAGATTAAAATTAATCTTGTGTAACATCTGCATGTCTCACTGTTTCTGATAATTAATTATTGTTTGCAAATCAATTATAGGTGCCAGTCGGTATGGATTTTGTGGGAGTTTTTCTTTTTCTTTTTCTGAAGTTTGTAATTAACACATCGAAATGCTGAAAATGAAAGTGAATTTATTTTTCATCAATTTTAATTGAAGAATGATTTTATTTTATATATATACTTTTATTTTATATATATTACCCGCGACTATGTTCGAGTGGAAATTTTGATGTGTATGTACGAGAAACTATCAATTAATGACAAATCAAAAATAAATTAAACCTAACCTATAAACGATACATTTAAAAGTAAACGATATATTTTTAAGTTTTTGGCCGGAAAGTTTGTTTTTAATTAATAAAAAATCAGCCATTCAATTAACCAGAATAAAGAGTAGTCTGTGTTCTATTTCTAATCTATCTTTGTGCTAAATTTCATCCAATTCTGTTCAGCCGTGATGGAGTAACAAACATCCATCCATCAAACATCCAAACTTTCACATTTATATATTAGTATAGATCACCTAATTTTAAAAACTTCGCAATAACTTCTACAACATTTCAGCCTTTTTATTATATAGGATAAATTACGAATTATTTGTATCAATTCTACATGGAATAATTTCCTTATAAGCAATTAAAGGTAGAATATTTTAAACCCAATACAAAAAAACAACAACATAAATTATCATTGCTCTACATCTAATTCATATTTGCAATATCCATGGAGCCATTCAATTCCTATCAGATGATCTGAATTACTTTTGGATCTGTCTGTCGATAGTTTTGAGTTTCGGTGGCCCGGTGACAAGGTCTCGGGTAGGAAACTGGAGTTTCTCAAGTTCGATGCTCGATTCCCCCGAAGAACTGTAGTGTAAGCGGATAAGAAGTACATTAGATTTTTCGAGGCCAAACGCCACTCCGCTGGTATGGTGTGGTAGTTTGGAGAAGGATAAACAGCTCAGGCATTGTCCTCGTTATAAGATTACAAAGCCATTACCAAAATAGAACTAATGTTACTTGAAAGGGGAAAGTTTACTTAATTAAACTAAACTTAATCAGAGTATTTATACCAATTTCTCATGGGGTAACTTCCTTCCATGCAACAATAGCTAGAAATATTGAAAAAAAATTACAAATGAAATTTCTTGGCATGATAATTCGTTGAACTAGATGCTCTAGTTCAAATCTGAACAATCCATTTATATCTAATACACCGAAACAAGTTTGCATCTGTTGATACGAATTCAACAGTTGTCTATATATATTGGATTTGAAGATCTGAGCAGCGATTTCACTTCATTTCGTTGGAATACATTATAGAAGCTGTCTTAATGACTCTTTTACTATAAAAAGTATACACATTGAAAGTGCGTATGCAGGGACTTTCTCATGCTAACAAAATGGAGCAAAAGCATGGCTATTACTCGTGAGCCAAGAGAAAATCACTTTGGGTAATTATTACTTCAGCACACGAAATTTTAGTTTTAACTCCGTTTTGCTCAATTTCTTAAATGCTTGCCAATATTAATTAAGAAATGGTTTCCGTTCATAATTTGCACATTGTTTTGAAAAACAGTGTTGTTTTTTTACGATCCAATATATAATAATATATTTTTCTACATTGCATAGTTGATATTTTTTACTATTATTGCTATGATATTTTTTATGAGCCTGAACAAGAAACGTGCCAAATTTTAAAACTAAGATTATATGAAGAGAAGGATACTCATATGTTATTTTTATTCATCAATTTTTTTAAAAGAGAACACTGTTGAAATTTGGTTGCCAAATGCATATTCAAGAAAAACAAGAACATATATTTTCCAACTTTTTTTATACATAAAATTTGTAATTTCCTGATTTGAAAATATTCCACGAGTATCAGAAAATGGAGACATTATTCATACTTATATTTTTAAATGTAATATTTGTATCTGAAAACAACCTAAATCTATAAGGAAATAGGTAGAAAACTTTCCCGCCTTTTTAATATAAACTATCTTTCCTCATTTCGATCTTTTTGAAAACGAGAAAATAAAGAAACAATATTCTCATTCCTTTATGCAATTTTTTTTTCATTTGTAACTGTTTTATTTATTCGAAACATTCAATGACAAAATATACCCGTACTTTCTAAAACGAAAACTTACTTTTTGAAAGACAATTATTTGGTTATTATTTGAATAAACTTCGAAAGATATTTTCTCAAAGAAGAAAAAATTGAATGAAATTTTTTGTCCATCGCCACATTCTGAGTTTCCACTTTGTTCATTTCAATTAAAACACTTTTTTAAAAAATAGAAAGTGAATCAATTTTTATAAAGCGTCTTAATTTAGTTTCTTAATTATATTAATCAATAAATTTCCATTAGTATTAACATATTTTTTAGTTGGATGGTTATAAAAATTATTTTATTTCTTGATAGGTTGTTTTATGAACTGCTTTATCATAGTTCTAAATTCATCGATTCATTTTGCAAATTGAATCTTTCATTGTCATTTTAATGATAGATGCATAAAATTGATCTGAAAACATAAAGATTTCTTTAATATATATTCGTTTCATTTTATTGTAGATTTAGTATTCCAATTTTTAACATTTTGATAATTGCTTGTAAAGTTTATTCTTTCTATATATGTACAGCTTGTCTAGACTTAGTTTTTAATTAATCTGCTGTTTAATATCAAATGAATTTTTCCAGTTTATTATCTTTTAATGATTGTTAGTATTTTTAGCTGACTAAAAACTGAATAATACTTTTATGAAAGGATAATCATTTCTTTCAATTCAAGTGAAAGTTGTTCGATAAGATTTAACAATTCAGATTATAAAGTGTTTTTTAAACAAGTATCGTTTGTCTAGACAAAATATTTAATTAATACATTAATTCATTTCAGGTGAAATTCCTACTTGAGATAAGTGATGATTGCTGCTATAGTTAGGTGGCAGTCAAGATTATAGATTTAAATTTATGATAGTTTTATGTTTCAAATAAACTCATTGGTTATTAAAATGCTTTCTGTAAGAAAATTTAAGCACGTTTTAACAAACACGGGAAACAATCTAAATGATTGTCTGCGAGTGTTTTTCATAAAATATAATGCACAATTATTATATAAGTAATTCGACACGATTTTATACAATTTTAAACACACAGCAGGGAGTAAAATTTTCGTAAAATAGAATATTTTAAAATTTTACAAACTACAATTGTCAAATTATTTTTCACAGTTAAAAT